>SJYA01003278.1:155619-174391 GCA_006410615.1 Neotragus moschatus | reverse complement strand
ATTTGGGAATATGGCATTGTAACATGTATGATATCATAGGGGAAACGGATTGCCGGTCTAGGTTCGATGCAGAAGGCTTGGGACTGATGAGTGGGGATGATCTGGAGGGATGGGGGGGGGAGGGAGGGGGAAGGGAGGGGGTCCGGATTGGGAACTCAGGTACACTTATGGCTGATTTACGTCATGTATGGCAAAATGAATACAGTATTGTAAAGCAAAACAAACTAAAAAAATAAAAATTAATTAAAAAAAATAAAATAAAATAAAATAAAATAAACCTAAAGATAAATATTTTTTTGAAGAATAGTCACTGTAATTATGTAATAAACTTTTTGTACTTTATCATAAAAAAGAATCAAAACAGGTTGATTTTAAAAGGTAAAAAATAAAATGTCAAATTAATTATCAAAAGTTATTAAGTTCTTTAATCTGAGATAAAAACATGATTTCAAAAATTCCTTCTAAAATTCTTTGAACCTGTGAATAAATAACTGTGTAAGCCAAGTCATAGACACTGCTCAGTGATTTTCATTACCCAAAATTTTATGCTACTTTTAAATTTCATGATATACTCAACTGACTAAATCATTTTATCTTTATTAATTAGCATTTTATTCCAGGTATTCAGTTTTCTGTGGAATAAAAATGAGTAAGTCTTATAAGAATATATTTTTTCCTTTTATGAAACTCTAATGAATATTCGTTGTGTCTTCTTTTTTTCCATTAGCAGGGACGGAGGTTTTAATGAGTAAAAGATGAGTAAGGAAATGCTGGGAGCCACCAAGAGAAATTCCACCCATGAAAAAGGTCATGTGGAGAAGATCTGATGAACAAAGGCAGATCAGAATTCGAGGGACTCCCTGGACCAGCTCAAGCATCTACCCCAAAATCAAAATCTGTCTGTCTTACTATTTTTTGTCTTGCACCAACTCTTCTGACATTAACAGGGGGTTGTCCCCAATCACCTTTCTCTGGAGAAAATCAACTTATGGCTCTAGCTAATAAGTCTCTTGGGCATGAAAGGAATATTTCAATTCAAATCCCCTCTGTTAGCATTCTAGCTTGCCTGACAGGTTTATCCAGACTCTTGCAGCTACGCATGTGATTATTCACAGCCTCCCAACTGTGAGAGGCATGAGAAGCCTAAAATATTCTAAAAATATAGAGCCTTTCAAAGAGTTAAAAGCTATTAGAATAGTACTGGTGTAGGATTTCATCGTTAAGCCAATGCTTGCTGCTAAGTTCCTATATCTCTTATCCACTGTGCACCTGGGAGTGCATTAATTAACATAGTTGGAATTTAAGAAAAACAAGCAGTAATCTTGGAATTAACCACATCAGACCTTTGAGCTAATTGGTTCTTTCTTGTAACTCACTGGACCTTTGCTCAGTGAGAAATGTCACTCTAATACTTTCTAAAGCTGACATAGATTAGAAACATAAAAAAAAAAAAAAAATACTTTGAGAGAAAGTAAGTTTTCTGGTTGAGCAGCCTTTATCAAAAGAGGGTCATAAAATGTTCACAGGCCTCCAAGGCCAGAAGTTAATGTACACAACGTTGTTTATGTGAAAGGTTTGAAGAAAAAATCCTGTTTTCACTAAGGACAAAACTGCTGGAGTGTTTGGGCTGATTCTGCATGATCTTACATCTTTCGTTTCCCTTGATGTACAAGTCAAGGGATAAAAGTCCTTTTTGAAAATAAAGTTATGGGCCTCGCCCACCGAAGAAGCTTGATCTTCCTTTGTTTTTCTTTCTCTCTTTCTTTCTTTCTCTCTGTCTCTTTTTTCAGGCTGATCCCTTGGAGCACAGTGGCCTCTGCTTTTGAAGAAGCCCGAACCTCTTCCTCTCCTCTATTTTCTTATCTACAACATTCTTTCATTATCTCTCTCTCTAAATCATTTTCCTCGCCAACACCATTTCTCTTGAGGGGTCCCCTGGATCCTGTGGGGGCTGGACCCCAACAAGGAAAAATATACCTAGATCTTTCTACCAACTCTTCACCTTTCATAATAAGCCTAGTGAAAAAAATTACATTAAGAATGTTTCCTTTTGTTTTATTATGTTTTATTTTTGACTTTGCTCTGACTATGAATTCCTCACTAACATAAAATCAATGAAAAAAACAAGAAAGTCTTTAGAATCATTTCAGATCTTCCTGGTAGTTCAGACAGTAAAGAATTTGCCTGCAAGGCAGGAGACCTGGGTTCTATCCCTGGGTTGGAAAAATACTCTGGAGAAGAGAATGGCAATCCACTCCAGTTATATTGCCTGGAGAATCCCATGGACAGAGGAACATGACAGGTCACAGTTCATGCAGTCGCAAAGAGGTGGACATGACTGAGTGACTGAGTTCAAGAGAACTGTATATTTTCAAGAGGAATATATACTAACTTCAAAGACTTTTCAAGTCATATTAGTATGCAAAAACATATTAAATTAGAAAATATGAAATATTGTTCCCAGAAAATAAGTAAACCAACTTCTCATTCAAAATGAGTTTTGTTCAGCCACTAAATTGCATCTGACTCTTTGTGACCCCATGAACTGCACCATGTCAGGCTTCTCTGTACATCACTATCTCCCCAAGTTTGCTCAAATTCATGTCCATTGAGTTGGTGATACCATCCAATCATCTCATCCTCAGTCACTCCCTTCTCTTCTTTACCTCAATTTTCCCCAGCATCAGGATCTTTTCCAATGAGTCAGCTCTTCATATCATGTGGCCAAAGTATTGGAGCTTCAGTTTCAGTATCAGTCTTCCCAATGAATATTCAGGGTTGATTTCCTTTAGGATTGACTGGTTTTATCTTCTTGCTGTTCAAGGGACTCTGAAGAGTCTTCTCCATCACCACAGTTCAAAACCGTCAATTCTTCAGTGCTCAGGCTTTTTTATGGTCTAACTCTCACATCCAAACATGACTACTAGAAAAACCATAGCTTTGACTACAAGGACCTTTGTCAGCAAAATGTAACTTAATTTATTGTACTAAATTATCTAATTAGTTGAAAAATGCTTCAGATAATTAACTGATTTTTCTATCTTTGCCTTATAATTTCAAGTAAATCAATATTAGTTAGTTGTGGTCAAGTTGTTAGGGAACCACTTTGATTTAGAAATGACTATACCGTTAAACTGCTTTGAGTTAATATAGTATAGTATACTGACTTTTGTATAGTAAAATATGTATCAAATGTATTTTGTTGCAAGACTAGCAAAAATTTTACTAGTAAAATATTCTTATTTCTCCTTGTACTAGTTAAAATAAATGCATTAACATACATTTTATAGATTTATCTAAAGAAAGACAATAATGTAATATGTAAACAGTAACGCTCTGTGTATGTGTGTTAGTTGCTCAGCTGTGTTCAATTCTTTGTGACCCCATGGACTATAGTCCACCAGGCTCCTCTGTCCATGGGATATGAACATAAAACTGAAAGTATTGTGTGAAACACTTCTGGTACTATCTCAGCCTGTAGCTTTAAAATTTAAAAAAAAATTAAATGAAACAAGTAGAAAGATAAAGACAAATTTCGAGAAGTTATACATGCAATAATTTAGAACTACTATAATTTGTGTATAAAATATAAAAGATCCATTCATTTTATTTGTGGTAAATACCATACTATGCTCCATAGTGAGTGGAAGCTTCACATATTTACCTTTTACTAAAATTTGGTAGGTTGGTGAAAGCAAAGGATTGCAGATGGTAACTATTAATCTTAAACATTATTTGAGGATAAAAGTGTGAAATGACACTGAAACTTCTTTAAAGTTTAATTACTCAGAAAATTCAGAAAATGTGTTCTTATTAAAATAAAACCAACAATTTTTATGATCTAAACTTTATACTAATAAACAATTAGATAAACTGGAGATGTCAGTTAATTTAAATTCAAATGACTCCAAGACTTCAGAAAATTAAACATAGAGATACATGCAGATTTGTTATTGTTTCATCATTATGTCCTCTCTGATTCTTTTTGACTCCATGGACTGCAGCACAGACTGCATCATGCTGGGCTTCTCTGTCTTTCACCTTCACCTGGACTTTGCTCTAATTTATGTCCATTGAGTCAGTAACGCTATCTAACCATCTCATCCTCTATCGCCCCCCTTCTCCTTTTGCCTTCAATCTTTCCCAACATCAGGGTCTTTTTCAATGAGTTGACTCCTCCCATCATGTTGCCAAAGTATTGGAGCTTCAGCACTAATCCTTCCAATATTCAAGGTTGATTTTCTTTAGGACTGACTGGTTTGATCTTGCTCGCCAAGGGACTCTTAAGAGTCTTCTCAAGCACTACAATTCAAAATCATCAATTCTTTGGATCTCAGCTTTCCTTAGCGTCCAATGTTCACATCTGTACATAACTACAGGAAAAGCCATAGATCTGACTATATGGACCTTTGTAGGAAAATTGTTGTATCTGCTTTTTAATATAGTGTCCAGGTTTGTCACAGCTTTCCTTTTAAGGAGCAAGTACCTTTCAATTTCATGGCTGCAGTCACTATCTGCAGTGATTTTGGAGCCCAAGAAAATAATATCTGTACCTCTTTCCACCTTTCTCCCTTCTACTTGCCATGACATGATGGGACCAGAGCAATGATCTTAGTCTTTTTAACGTTGTGATTTAAGCCAGATTTTTCATTCCTTCTTTCACCCCCCATAACGAGGCTCTTTACTTCCTCTTCACTTTCTGTCATTAGAGTGGGATCATCTGCATATTTGAAATGGTTATTTTTTCCAGTAGTTTTGATTCCAACCTCTGATTCATCCAGCCAAGTATTTTGCATAATGTTCTCTGCATAGACGTAAAATAAGCAGGATAACAATATACAGCCTTGAAGTACTCCTTTCCCAATTTTGAACCAATCCATTGTTCCATGTCTGCTTCTGCTACTTCTTGATTCACATACAGGTTTCTTGGGAAGGTGGTTTGGTATTCCCATCTCTTTAGGAACTTCCCACACTTTGTTATGATCCACACAGTCAAAAGGCTTTAGCTTTCCTTACTTTCTATGTGTTACAATGAATTTTGGCATTTTGATCTCTAATTTCTCTGCCTCTTCGATGTTAGTATTTCTACTAGCTCAAGTTGTAACAAATCTGCATGCTATGAGGGAGACCTGGGTTTGATTCCTGAGTTGAGAAGATTTCTTGGAGAAGGGAATGGCTACACACTCCAGTATTCTTTCCAGGAGAATTCCATGCACAGAGGAGCTTTGTTAGCTATAGTCCATGGGGCCACAATGAGTCGGATATGACTGAGTGACTAACATATATTATAGGGTGTACATATGTGTATACATATCTATATCTACATTTATCTATGTCACTGAAATTCCTTTAAGGAGTTGACTCAAGTGATTCCGGGAAATAACAAGTCTGAACTAGGTAGGAACCAAAGTTGATATTGCTATTTAGAATCCAAAGGAAATGTGTTGTTGTGAAGTCACTTAGTCATGTCTGACTCTGAAATCACATGGACTGAAGCACGCCAGGCTTTCCTATCCTTCACTATCTCCTTGAGTTTGCTCAAACTCATGTCCATTGACCTGACAGTGCCATACAACCATTTCATCCTCTGTCACCCCTTTCTACTCCTGTCTTCGATCTTTCCAAGGATCAGGGTCTTGTTTCCATAAGTCAGTTCTTGGCATCAGGTGGCCAAATAATTGGAGCTTCATCATCAGTCCTTCCAACGAATATTCAGGGCTGATTTCCTTTAGGACTGATTGGTTTGATCTCCTCGCTTTCCAAGGGATTCTCAAGAGTCTTCTCCAGCACCACAATTCAAAAGCATTAATTCTTCAGCTCTCAGCCATCCTTATGATTCAACCATTACATCCATATGTGACATGTGTAAAAACTATTGAAAAAACTATAACTTTGACTATATGGACTTTTGTTGGTAAAGTGATGTCTCTACTTTTTATTATGCTGTCAAAGTTTGCCATAGATTCTCTTCCAAGGAGCAAGTTTCTTTTAATTTCATGCCTGCATCATTGTCCACAGTGATTTTGGAGCCCTAGAAAATAAAGTCTGCCACTGATTCTATTTTCTCCCCGTCTATTTGCTACGAGGTGATGGAACTGGATGCCATGATCTTAGTTTTGTTTTTTTTTTTTAATGTTGTGTTTTAAGCCAATTTTTTTGCTCTCTTCTTTCACCTGAATCAAGGGGCTCTTTAGTCCCTCCTAACTTTCTGGGATCAGTGTGGTGTCATCTGCATATCTGAGGTTATTGATATTTCTCCCAGCAATCTTGATTACAGCTTGAGTTTCAACCAGCCCAATATTTCACATGATATAGATGTACTCTTCCTATAAGTTAAATAAGCACAGTAACAATATACATTCTTAACATACTCCCTTCCAATTTTGAACCTGTTTGTTTTTCCATATCTGGTTCTAACTGTTGCTTCTTGATCTTAATGCAGATTTCTCAGGAGGCAGATAAAGTGGTCTCGCATTCCCAACACTTTAAGAATTTTCCACACAGTCAAAGGCTATAGCATAGTCAGTGAAGCAGAAGTAGATTTCTTTTTCTGGAATTCTCTTGGTTTTTCTATGATCCAACTGATGTTGGCAATTTGATCATTGGTTCCTGCACCTTTTCTAAATCTATTTTATACTTCTGGACGTTCTTGGTACACATACTGTTGAAGCCTAGCTTGAAAAATTTTGAGCATTACCTTACTAGCATGTGAAATGAGTGTGATTGTGTGGTAGTTTGAATATTCTTTGGCACTTCCTTACTTTGGGATTGGAATGAAAATTGACCTTTTCCCATTCTGTGGCCACTGCTGAGATTTTCAAAATGCTAGCATATTGACTGCAGGACTTCTAACATCATCAACTTTTAGAATTTGAAATAGCTCAACTGGAATTCCATCACCTCTGTTAGCTTTGTTCATATTGATGCTTCCTAAGATAAACTTGACTTCATACTCCAGGATGTCTTGCTATAGGTGTAATCACAGCATTGTGGTTATTTAAGTCACTGAGCCTTTTTTTTTTTTTTTTTTTTTTTACAGTTTTTACATATATTCTTGTCACCTCTTAATATCTTTTGCTTCTGTTGGGTTCATACATTTTCTTTCCTTTATGTGCCCATCTTTGTATGAAATGTTCCCTTCATATCTCTAACTTTCTTGAAAAGATCTCTAGTCTTTCCCATTCTGTTGATTTCCTCTATTTCTTTGCATTGTTCACTTAAGGCTTTCTTACTTCTCCTTACTTTTCTTTGGAACTCTGCTTTCAGATGGTTTTATCTTTCCTTTTCTCTTTTGGCAACCCCATGAACAGTATGAAAAGGCAACCTATAGGGCAAATCTTTTCTTCCTTGGAAAGAAATGATAATTCATTTTACTCAAAGTCAACTGATCTAAATGCTAATCATCTTAAAAATACCTTCACAGCAACATCTAGACTAGTCTTTAACATACAAATTAATTAATATGTGTGTGAGAGAAATGTGTTTAACAAAAAAATAAAACACAATTAAAGAACAGAAGAAATATTTTTTGTTTTTTATGGTAAATAAAATAAAATGTACATATATTTGTTAAATAATTATGTATTTTATTAAAAGATACATTAAAATAGAAACCTTCATAGCTAAATAATGGATTTAAAAAAAAATACAGCTTATTTAACAATATAAATAATAAGAGAGAGTAAGTCTATGTTCAAAACTAAATTACAGGCAGGAAGGACAGACCTGAGATCATCATAGACAATATAGAGAAAATATAACTCATTTAAGCTACAAGTAAGGAAACAAAACCTATAGAAACAACATAAAGACAAATCAACCACACATACATCTCTCTCAGGAGTTGAGAAACTAAATGAATATAACAGAGATTTTACATTAAGCTGAGATGAAGAAGTATTTCCCTCCATTGGAAACACCAATAAGAGAGCTATTTCAAGTCAAGTGTATATTTCATAATAAAAAAGAAAGAAAAAGAAAAGTAACTCAGTCATGTCCGATTCTTTGTGACCCCGTGCACTGTAGGCCACCAGGCTCCTGTGTCCATGGGGTTTCCTAGGCAAGAATACTTGAGTGGGTTGCCATTGCCTTCTCCGGGGGATCTTCCCAACCCAGGGATCGAACCTGGGTCTCCCGCATTGCAGGTAGACTCTTTAACCTCTGAGCCACCAGGGAAGCTCATATTTTATAATAAGGGCATAGTGAAAAAATTGGTATTACAATACATCCTCATTATACTTTTGCTGGCCAAAAATAAAGACTTTATTTTTTTATTTCCAAAGAAGTGCTGTGTGGGGGGGCGGTGAGGAGGGAGTGTCAGAGAATACAGGCCACCTGAAATAGAGAAAATCCAGAAAACATCTTTTGAGGTTTATACAACAATTTTTAAAGGCAAACAAAGGTAAAGCAATATCCACAGTCTTGAAAACAAAAGACAATACAATCTTGCATCATACTTTCTGTCATATGTCCATTTCTATAGTCAACAGCCTTTTATTGTAAAAAAAAAAAAAAATAGAGATATTGGTAATTTGAATGTGCATTAAATTTCTCTGGAGGAAAAAATGTAGGTTAAACATAAAATGTACTCAAACAAAGCAAAGAATGTAACCAAACAAAGGAAAATAATAATGATAGGAGGGAATCAGTTTCTATTTCAATATATTGAGTTTCACTTTATTTATTATTATAGAAAAAGGATAAAAGATAAAACACATTTAAATATTGATATAGTAATTGACTTGAAAATCTGGATTTGTGGGAAAATATATGTTTGAGAAAGCAAAAGAATATAACCATCCATTTTTCACACCTGAAAAATTATTTAAAAGGCTTTATACATAATATTTTATACTCTTTGACCTTGAAATATTTATTCAGGAGAAGGGAATGGCAACCCATTCTAGTATTCTTGCCTGGAGAATTCCTTGGATAGATCATGGGGTCACAAAGAGTCCTACACGACTCAAGTTATCAGTNCGTTTTCTATTTTTTTTTTTTTTTACAGTTTTTACATATATTCTTGTCACCTCTTAATATCTTTTGCTTCTGTTGGGTTCATACATTTTCTTTCCTTTATGTGCCCATCTTTGTATGAAATGTTCCCTTCATATCTCTAACTTTCTTGAAAAGATCTCTAGTCTTTCCCATTCTGTTGATTTCCTCTATTTCTTTGCATTGTTCACTTAAGGCTTTCTTACTTCTCCTTACTTTTCTTTGGAACTCTGCTTTCAGATGGTTTTATCTTTCCTTTTCTCTTTTGGCAACCCCATGAACAGTATGAAAAGGCAACCTATAGGGCAAATCTTTTCTTCCTTGGAAAGAAATGATAATTCATTTTACTCAAAGTCAACTGATCTAAATGCTAATCATCTTAAAAATACCTTCACAGCAACATCTAGACTAGTCTTTAACATACAAATTAATTAATATGTGTGTGAGAGAAATGTGTTTAACAAAAAAATAAAACACAATTAAAGAACAGAAGAAATATTTTTTGTTTTTTATGGTAAATAAAATAAAATGTACATATATTTGTTAAATAATTATGTATTTTATTAAAAGATACATTAAAATAGAAACCTTCATAGCTAAATAATGGATTTAAAAAAAAATACAGCTTATTTAACAATATAAATAATAAGAGAGAGTAAGTCTATGTTCAAAACTAAATTACAGGCAGGAAGGACAGACCTGAGATCATCATAGACAATATAGAGAAAATATAACTCATTTAAGCTACAAGTAAGGAAACAAAACCTATAGAAACAACATAAAGACAAATCAACCACACATACATCTCTCTCAGGAGTTGAGAAACTAAATGAATATAACAGAGATTTTACATTAAGCTGAGATGAAGAAGTATTTCCCTCCATTGGAAACACCAATAAGAGAGCTATTTCAAGTCAAGTGTATATTTCATAATAAAAAAGAAAGAAAAAGAAAAGTAACTCAGTCATGTCCGATTCTTTGTGACCCCGTGCACTGTAGGCCACCAGGCTCCTGTGTCCATGGGGTTTCCTAGGCAAGAATACTTGAGTGGGTTGCCATTGCCTTCTCCGGGGGATCTTCCCAACCCAGGGATCGAACCTGGGTCTCCCGCATTGCAGGTAGACTCTTTAACCTCTGAGCCACCAGGGAAGCTCATATTTTATAATAAGGGCATAGTGAAAAAATTGGTATTACAATACATCCTCATTATACTTTTGCTGGCCAAAAATAAAGACTTTATTTTTTTATTTCCAAAGAAGTGCTGTGTGGGGGGGCGGTGAGGAGGGAGTGTCAGAGAATACAGGCCACCTGAAATAGAGAAAATCCAGAAAACATCTTTTGAGGTTTATACAACAATTTTTAAAGGCAAACAAAGGTAAAGCAATATCCACAGTCTTGAAAACAAAAGACAATACAATCTTGCATCATACTTTCTGTCATATGTCCATTTCTATAGTCAACAGCCTTTTATTGTAAAAAAAAAAAAAAATAGAGATATTGGTAATTTGAATGTGCATTAAATTTCTCTGGAGGAAAAAATGTAGGTTAAACATAAAATGTACTCAAACAAAGCAAAGAATGTAACCAAACAAAGGAAAATAATAATGATAGGAGGGAATCAGTTTCTATTTCAATATATTGAGTTTCACTTTATTTATTATTATAGAAAAAGGATAAAAGATAAAACACATTTAAATATTGATATAGTAATTGACTTGAAAATCTGGATTTGTGGGAAAATATATGTTTGAGAAAGCAAAAGAATATAACCATCCATTTTTCACACCTGAAAAATTATTTAAAAGGCTTTATACATAATATTTTATACTCTTTGACCTTGAAATATTTATTCAGGAGAAGGGAATGGCAACCCATTCTAGTATTCTTGCCTGGAGAATTCCTTGGATAGATCATGGGGTCACAAAGAGTCCTACACGACTCAAGTTATCAGTATTTAGTGTGGCAGCCACCATTTTCCAGGCCCTTTAGGTAGTCATGTGGGATTTGTATGTTGGAGAATTTAGCATTAATACCATTGGATAATTTTCTATTTTGTTTTAAAATGAAAATATTTATTTTAAAATCTGTTATTTTTTGTAAATATCAAACATAATATCTCCCATTCTGTTGTCATATATTAATGAAAGTGGTACATAAATAGTGGAAAAGACCAAATTAATGGTGGCAGAATAAGAAATGCCTGAATGAATTCCCTCCATGGAAACAATAATTCGGCCATCAAGAATTGTCACAATCAACTATTTTAGAATTCTGGAGTCCAGTCAAAATTTGCAGGATTAAGGGACTGCTTAATAAAGAATCTGGTAAATTTTAATTAATTTCAGTATTTAATGTTGGGATTCCCTGGTAGCTTGTGAAAATGAAAGTCTCTCAGTCATGTCTCACTCTTTGCGACCTCAAGGACAATACCCTGGTAGCTAAGGCAGTAAAAAAAAAAAAAAAAAAAAAAAAAACTGCCTGAAATGTAGTTGACCTGGGTTCCATTCTTGTGTCAGAAAGATCCCCTGGAGAAGTGAATGGCAACCCATTCCAGTATTCTTGCTCGGAGAATTCCTTGGATAGATCATGGGGTCACAAAGAGTCCTACATGACTCAAGTTCTGAGTATTCAGTGTGGCAGCCACCATTTTCCAGGCCCTTTAGGTAGTCATGGGGGATTTGGTCTGCATTTTATGGTTCTGGTTTGGACAATAAGGACTTTATTTTCCAAGGATCAGGGCTTTGTCTTCTCATCTGCTTAAGTGGCCAGTACAAGGAACAGCCATTGTTTCTATCCCCTCCATCTGAAGTAGCTTTCCTGATAGCACCAATTACAAGGAACTTAAAAAGACAGAATACTTCCTTTCCCTCCACCTTTCCCTTCTCCTTATGTTAGGTCACTGGCTGACTACAGAGATAACAGAAGAGAGACAACTAGCCATGCAGAACAAGAAAAATAGCCTTTGCTGAACAGTTTGAAAATGTCACTAAAAAAACGGAGTATCACAACTCTGTGTTGGTAAAATAAGCAATCACCAGGAAAGGGAGAGAATATGATTTCCAGAGTCAGCACATTATATTATTTAAAATGTCCAGCTCTCAACAACAACAAAATTAATTTTAAATAACAGGAAAAAAAAAATCAGGAAACTACAGTCTATTCACTGTTAAAAAAACATGTTAATAGAAATTATCCAAGAGGAAGTCCATATATTGGACACCTTAGAAAACAACTTGAACTCTCACATGAATTGTGCTTAGAGGGTTGATGGACCCCATGGACAAATAATTAAAGAAAGGCAAAGGAATGGTGTGTGTGTGTGTGTGTGTGTGTGTTAGTCACTCTGTCGTGTCTGACTCTTTGCAACCCACACACTTTAGCCCACCAGGCTACTCTGTCCATGGAATTCTGTAGGCAAGAATACTGGATTGTATTTCCATTCCCTTCTCCAGAGGAACTTCCCAATCCAGGGATCAAAACCTGGTCTCCTGCCTCACAGGCAGATTCTTTGTTGTTTGAGCTAAAGGGAAATATCAATAATGAAATACAGGTTATATAGATGAAGCAAACTGAGATTTGGACCTGGAAAATGCAAGAACTGAAATGAAAATTTCATTTAGAGGGGTGAAATGAAGCCCTTCATCAGTGGACTCAAGCAGGTTTAATAATTATTAACCTAGAAAATGTGACAATTAATACCATGTAATCTTAGGAGCAGAAAGAAAAAGAAGGGAGGAAAATAAATATGGCTTAAGGTACCTGTGGAACACCTTCAGACACACCAACACTTGTTATGAAAGTTTCATAAGCAGAATAGAGAAAGAAAGCAGCAAAATAATATTTAAATAAATAATGCCCCCAAATATCCTAAACTTGATGAAAATCATTAAATTCCAAATTTAAGATCAAGGAATTTCAAGGAGGATCAGTTCTAAATTACAGCTCACAGTAACACATTATAATCAAACTGTTAAAAGCAAAAGTCAAAAAGAAAATCTTGACAGCAACAAGAGGAAAGTGACACATCAAGTGCAAGAAACTCTCAATAATATTTACAATTCACTTTTTATTATAAACCATAAAGGTCAGGAGGCAAGAAGACATATTTATTGTGCTAAAAGTAAAATTAAGAATTCTATATTCAACAAAAACAACCTACAAAAACAAAGCAAAATTTAAGACATTCTCGGATATACAAAAGCTAATACAGTTTGATGGTATTAGATATGCCCAACAAGATATGTTAAATTCAGTCCTTTAAAATAAAGAAGAGGAAACAAAATGGTAGATCGAAGCCACTTGAAGAAACAATGATTTCTACACAGATAAACATAAAAACTAGAATTATTGTAACTTTGGCTTAAAACAGTTTTTGCATTTCCTGTATGCCTTAAAATGCATAAAAAATAATAAATACTGACCTACATTAATGGGAACATATTGTACAAAAGCAATTTGTAACAACAATAACATCATAAAGGAAGAGAAAAGAGCTGGAGAGAAGCACAGTTAATTTGGGATTGACCAGAGTTTCCCTGAGTTTTTACTTAAAAATAAAAGACACATTTTTCATTTTTACTAAGAACTTTATTGCACAGCATCTTCGCCTTTTTGTTCCACTAACTTCTGCCAGTTTGCAGGAAACTTCATAATTCCATCTTCCCAAAACTTTTTATCTTTTTGAGCAAAGAACGGTTCCAGGTGCTTTTTACAGTCTTCCAGGTAATTGATTTTTTTTTTTCCGTTAAGATAATTTTGCAAAGAATGAAACAAATGGACATCCAAAGGTGCAATGTCTGATGATTATGGTATATGAATAAGAAATTCCTAGCCAAATTAATAGTTTTTGTATCGTCATTGTTTTCCTAATGGAAGATTGTATGTTTTCTGTTGACTAATTGTGGATGCTGTTTGTCGAGTGCTGCTTTCAATAAGTATAATTAAGAAAAACACTTGCTTGAATTAATCATTTAGTTTTCTAGAAGGAGCTCATAATAGAGTTCCAAATAGGAAAAGGAGAACATCAAGGCTGTATATTGTCACCCTGCTCATTTAACTTATATGCAGAGTACATCATGAGAAACGCTGGACTGGAAGAAACACAAGTTGGAATCAAGATTGATGGGAGAAATATCAATAATCTCAGATATGCAGATGACACCACCCTTATGGCAGAAAGTGAAGAGGAACTCAAAAGCCTCTTGATGAAAGTGAAAGAATAACGCGAAAAAGTTGGCTTAAAGCTCAACATTCAGAAAACGAAGATCATGGCATGTGGTCCCATCCCTTCATGGCAAATAGATGGGGAAACAGTGGAGTCAGACTTTATTTTTGGAGGCTCCAAAATCACTGCAGATGGTGACTGCAGCCATGAAATTAAAAGACACTTACTCCTTGGAAGAAAAGTTATGACCAACCTAGATCGCATATTCAAAAGCAGAGACATTACTTTGCCAACTAAGGTCTGTCTAGTCAAGGCTATGGTTTTCCCTGTGGTCATGTATGGATGTGAGAGTTGGACTGTGAAGAAAGCTGAGTTCTGAAGAATTGATGATTTTGAACTGTGGTGTTGGAGAAGACTCTTGAGAGTCCCTTGGACTGCAAGAAGATCCAACCATTCCATTCTGAAGGAGATCAGCCCTGGGATTTACTTGGAAGGAATGACGCTAAATCTGAAACTCTAGTACTTCGGCCACCTCAGGAGAAGAGTTGACTCATTTGAAAAGACTCTAACGCTGAGAAGGATTAGGGGCAGGAGGAGAAGGGGACGACAGAGGATGAGATGGCTGGATGGCATCACAGACTGGATGAACCTGAGTCTGAGTGAATTCCAGGAGATGGTGATGGACAGGGAGGCCTGGTGTGCTGCGATTCATGGGGTCGCAAAGAGTCGGACATGACTAAGCAACTGAACTGAACTGAACTGACCAATTCCACCATACACACATCTTCTTTGGATGAGGATGGGCCTTTGGTGTGGTTGGTAACGTTCATTTGAGTTGGGCCACAGTCTCTTCATTTCCACATTATTGTACAGTATCCACTATTCATCACCTGTCACAGTTTGTTTTAAAAACAGAAAGCTTGAGTAAGTGGAGTATCCACCAGTGAATAAGCCTGAAAACAAACAATCAAGCAATTACTTTGTTACATTTAAGTAGAGAATCACAAAATCACACGGGGAAATATAGTCTAGTAGTTTAATGGCGCCCCACTCCAGTACCCTTGCCTGGAAAATCCCATGGGCAGAGAAGCCTGGTGGGCTGCAGTCTATGGAGTTGCTAAGAGTCGGACATGACTGAGCGACATCACTTTCACTTTTCACTTTCACGCATTGGAGAAGGAAAAGGAAAGCCGCTCCAGTGTTCTTGTCTGGAGAATCTCAGGGATGGGGGAGCCTGGTGGGCTGCTGTCTCTGGGGTCGCACAGAGTCGGACACGACTGAAGCAACTTAGCATCAGTAGCAGCAGTTTTGTTTGTGTGTGTGGTGTGTGTGGGTTTTTTGTTTATTTATTTTTTTTTTTTTGGCTTAATTTATGTAGAACCCAAACATCAAAGTGACTAACATAACCAAGGTGGTGCAAATGATTTTCCATGCATGACTTGGGTATTTTGAGTATGTCAGTTATTTAGACATGGGCTTCTCCTGTGGCTCAGTGGTAAAGAATTTGCCTGCAATGCAGGAGCCAGAGGAGACCCAGGTTGGATCCCTGGGTCAGGAAGATCCTCTGGAGAAAGAAATTGCAACCCACTCCTCTGTTCTTTCCTGGAGAACCCCATGGACAGAGGAGCTTGGCAGGCTAAATCCATGGAGTTAAAGGANAATGGCAACCCACTCCAGTGTTCTTGCCTGGAGAATCCCAGGGACAGGGGAGCCTGGTGAGCTGCTGTCTGTGGGGTCACACAGTGTCAGACACAACTGAAGCGACTTAGCAAGGCAGCCTACAAGAGCTGCCTGTAGGAAGCAATTCAGGCCAAGCAATACTGGCCAGGACAATGCCACCGAACTGGCAAAGGGTATGGTCCTTAGCCTCCCTGGTCTTTGTGAACCCATATGGACAAGAGAGACTCACAAGACACTGCTGGAACCAAACCAGGGCTTTGCTAGTTTAAGGGTAGAGAAGGCCTTCCTCCCTTGCCTCATCTTTCTTCGGTTTTAAAGGCCTCATTTTGAAAGAATGAATAGACCAGAACCTCAATTCACCACCACTCCCTAGAGGCCTTCCCACCTTTCTTTTCAGCTGTTTGGATTACTCATCCTCTGCTCCTTCTTAAATAGGTTTCATTCAGATAAAGTCCAAGCACATATGTTCAAGGGTCCCTAAGTCCTCTATGGGAATCATTAAATGTTGTTCTTTTCTAAGTTGTTCTCACACAGGCAAATTCTGGGTTATCTGTCCAACCGTCTTGTAACCCTAGGCTGCCATACAATTTCAAGGTCCATGCTTTCACTTCTCTGGATGATTGCATTGGTGCCAAGTAATCTGCTTACATGACAGGTTTAATGTAAGGCTTCTTAAACTAGGGTTAGCACAGACATCTGCAGAGATAAGCTTGGGAACTGAAAATCCTTAAAATTTTACCCTTTCATAAAGGATAAATTTCACCCTTTCATAGAGGATAAATTTCATCATTTATCCTCTCAGGCCTTGGGTGTTTTATCCTAGGCAGCTATTTGAGTTAACATGATCTCTGTGGAAAATTTTTACTGTCTAATTAATGTGGGGCTTCCCAAGTGGCACAGTGGTAAAGACTCCACCTGTCAATGCAGGAGACACAAGAGATGTGGGTTTGATCCCTGGGTTGGGAAGATCTCCTGGAGTAGGAAATGGCAACCCATCGCAGTATTCTTGTGAAAACCCCATGGACAAAGAGGAGCTTGGCAGGCTACAGTCCATAGGGTCACAAAGAGTTGGACACAACTGAGCGACTGAACACTCACAGACACACATAGTGTCTGTCAACATCATCTCTCACGTAAAGATATTCATTTCTTGGACACTGTGTCTTCAATGTTTTTGTTCCTTTGTTTTTTTCTTTCTTTCACTGTCCTGTATTTGATATGCTAGAAATTTTGAAAGATCATCATGGCCAGATTAAAAGACTGGGTATGGGAGCTGGGAATGCCACATGTGAGAGAGAAGAAGATCGGTGAGACAAGAGAGGGATATATTATTCTTGTTTGCTTAGGAGGAAGGGGACAACATGAGAGGAACTGACAGTGTTCTGTCACATTCACAACTGATATCGAAAGTACTGTGGTGAGAGGAAAAGACCATGGAGTTGGGAGTCGCCCAGACAGTCACGTGGCTGGGGCCAACTGCTTGGCTTTTCAAGTCTTGCTTTTTTAAATAATAGGAATAAAAATACTTAGACCTTTTTATCACTGGCACTAGAACTACTAGAGTTACATAGTTTTAAAAATAAGAATTTGGACTCTTACATCTTATGCAAAAAATTAATTCAGGAAGAATCACAGACTTAAATGTAAATGTTGAAATATCAAGCTTCTTTTTTTGTAATATCTATCTGGTTTTGGTATCAGGGCGATGATGGTCTCGTAGAATGAGTTTGGGAGTGTTCCTCTCTGCAATTTTTGGGAAGAGTTTAAGAAGTCTAGATGTTAGCTCTTCTCTGTGTTTGGTAGAATTTGCCTGTGAAGTCGTCTGGTCCTGGACTTTGTTGAAAGTTTTTACACTACAGTTTCATTTTCAGTACTTGTCATCGGTCTATTCATATTTTCTATTTCTTTCTGGTTCAATCTTGGAAGGTTATAATTTTCTAAGGATTTGTCCATTTCTTCCAAGTTGTCCATTTTATTGGTGTATATTTGCTTATAATAGTCTCTTATGATCCTTTGTATTTCTGTGGAGTGAGTTGTGACTTCTTTTTTATTTCTGATTTTATTGATTTGAGTCCTTTCCGTATAGAGCTTCTAAAATAAACACAGGATATCTTTGTAACCTGGAGATGAGTAAAGATCTCTTGGGGCTCAAAAAGCTTTAAGTGTAAGAGAAAAAAATTGATAAATTGGACTTCATTAAAATTAAAAACTTGTGCTTTTCAAAGGACACTGTTTACATCTCAGTAAAGTTATAGCAGTAAAATGATCCCTTTAGCAGTTCAGATATTCTGTATTATAGAGAATTGCAAGGTATCTCCAGAGGGCAATCCCAATGATGGATGATGCTAATGAACAGGAAGTTTTTCTTTGAGGTGCTCTTGAAAGGGAGGACAACTAAGAAGCTGGGGCAGCATGAATGAAGCGGGGAGGGGAGGGGTGGGATTTGGGAGGAATGAAGTTCCCTCAAGTTGTCATGAAAACCAAGTATTTACTTTGTTTTTCAAAACCATTTTCATGTCACATTTGCTGAATATGCACTGTATGTCATTGCTATGGCAAATGGGGCAAATAAAGTATTTCTGAAAACAAAGCGAAAGACCTATGGGCAGCTCAGAAGCAGCCAATTGAATTTATACTACAAGAGCCAGAGTGAGGGTTAAGTTTGGGGCTAAGTTCCAAAACTTAATTACTGAAATGTGCATACTTAATTATCCTCACAAAATAACACTCCTGAAGTCTCAACAGTTGCAATAGACAAATTTGCATATTAAAAATTTCATAATACTTCCTGAAATATTGATGATTTTATGTTGATCTCTTTTTTAAGCTCTAAATAACTAAAATGTTTCTATAATGTTTGGAAACATAGAGTGATGATAATAATTGTTTAGCCCATGCTCTCCTATTTGCAAAACTCATGGCCATATTAGCAAA
>SJYA01003278.1:92941-119165 GCA_006410615.1 Neotragus moschatus | reverse complement strand
CTCGAGGTTGTCAATGAGCACAGGATTTGAGCTCCCTGCATCACACAGCAGATTCCCCCCGGCTATCTAATTTTACATATGGCAATGTGTATGTTTCAATGCTCTTCTCTCAGTTTGTCCCACCATCTCCTTCCTTCCTGTGTCCAAAAGTCTGTTCTCTGCGTTATCTATTTTATACAAACTGGGCTTTCTTACAAGCTCTGAATGTCTAAAAAGTGGAGTGCGAATGGGTACATCATGGGTCTCATGAAGGCCAGGCCTCGTTCATACATCCTTGTCACAGAGTGGGAGCAGAAGAGAAAGGTTGAAAGGTTGCTTTGGGCTTTGAATCAGGAAAAGGCTCAGTTGCCAATTCTCATTCTTCTTACAGGTACTAGGTTAAAAGTCAGAGCTAGCTACAAGAGGAAAATTCTTTTCTTCTCTGGAAAGCTTTAATTAATGATGACTTGACATGTTAGATGCTTTAGATACAAAACCTCTTGGTGAAGCAGGTGAATATAGAAGGAGAAAACCCTGAGAGGCCTGCCACTCCGTGGCAATGAGAAATCAAACACACCCCAAACGTGGAAAGCAGAAGTGCACATAAATAGGGATCAAGAGCAGAGAAGTCCAGAGAAAAGCAGTCTTGGTGAACTCCTTGCGTTTTCTGTTTACTTAATCGCTCCCCATCCTTTGACCCTGCTGCTCTATGAAGTCATTCACCCATGTTGTCGACAAGCTTCCTCTCTCACTCTGTCTCATCTGGACTTTCCAATGTAGTCCCTTCATTCTTGGTGGCCACCAAGATTTCCCAGGCTTCTGTCTTCACAGCTCAGCAACCCCAGCTAAAGAGAGCTTCTCTTCCCCAATAGTTGAAATCCCAGTGCAAGGATCAGCTTTGACTTCGATCTGTGCCTCTCCCCAAGTCATTCACTGTCAAGAATGGAATGCCCTGGGATTGTCCCTGGTTGCTTGGCATGGTGTCAACCCTACTCAAACCCCTTGGACTGGGAGTGACAATGATATGGTCCCTAGAAGACCATCAAAGGGAATAGGAGCTGGGAAGTACAGCCACAGAGGCCCTCTTTAGCATCTCTCCACTGAGGAATGCAACTGATTGCTTTCTTAAGAGTCAAGAGCAGAGTGTCCCATGCTAGCCTCCATTTTTAGAACTCTCAGGTCTGGGCCAGTACATGGAAGGCTTTGAATGGGAAGACAATAAAAAAGAGCATGGACATTACTATTACCAGTGGAGAGCTAATAACATGGTTTTGGAGCCACATGATGGTGTGATGGAGTAATATTTTGAAAGAATTCATTGAATTCATCTCATAAGGGAGCTTGAAAAGCAGAGGAACAGTTTAAGGACTATTGAAACATGACAGAAGTAGGGTGATATGAAAGAGGGCTATGGAGCTGATGAGAGGAAATGAACTTGGTAGACCATCTTGTCTCTCTAGGAAGGTGGTAGACTTGTTAGACACAGGTGTCAACTCTGTGTATTCACTCACTAGGGCTGGAGTTGCCAGGGGTACGTGTCAGTCTCCCTGACTTCGCTGGGAAAGCCACCACCAAACCAGGTTCTGCCCCTCAGCCCTTGGGGGCACTGCTACTCCCTCCACCCCCAAACTCCTATCCTCTCTTTCTTTTCTTGATCTCGGTTCCACGGGGATCACCAATGTCTATTTCTGTTCCATTTCTGCCCTGCCGAGATGTTTAGCTTATCTAGAGTATGGCTTTCTGTTTTCTAATATTGTTTATGTTTTTAACTTCATGTGAAATGTTTAGAACTAAGGAGCCCTCAAGCTGTGAGCTTACAGTCTTGCCATCATGTCCAAAAGTCTGCCAGCTGACTCTTCCTAAAATTTTTTCCAAGCATTTTATGACATGTTCCAATCATGGCTGCCCAATGTTGTTCCTTTGTCCCTTTCAAAAGTAAAATGAAAAGTGGAGAAACTATATCTGTTTTACTTTATAAAAATATATTTGGAAAACTTATTTTATACATGTAAATAAAAAAATAGAATACACTGATTAGAATGAGAGCTATAACAGATCTTGGTAGTTTTCAAAGTGTACCTTCTAATTTGTGAATAATTGTGTTGACAGTGAACAAGGAAGACATGGAGAATTATACTAAGAATATGAGAAGCTTATGGTTTTCATTAGTAGAGGAATGAATCCAGTATAGTGTGTCCTGAGAGGGGAGGGACAAGTGGCCATCATCACTGCTGAGTTTGCTACTTGGATCATCATTCAGTAGTGGGTTTCACTTTGGGCTTTTCAGATGTACATATACCAGAGGGACATGGTCCCAGGTCTACCAGTAACACTCATCCAGTGTCCTGCTCGGTCCCATTAGTGCCTGTGGCTTTTGCTGTCTGGTTCCACAGGATGCCTTCGTGGGTGAGCGTAAATGGAGGGGAAAGCTGGATAGGTTCTACTGTGGGTGTACTTTTGCAAACATGGTACTTCGGCAGCCTGGAGACACATCTCATATCTTTTAAAGAAACAGTTTCACATCTCAAATGAGGTTCTTATCGACTGTCTCAGGCGTTTAGACAGGTTACTTTCACTTGGAAGTCAGCTTAGGGGAAAGAATTAGAACTGATGTAGGATTTCTCAAAGTCTTTGTAAGTTACAGAGGTACTAGAGGCTTACCAAAAAAGATCCAAAACAGTGGTTTGGAAATTAGAAAATGCAAACCTTCTGCTTGCTGAACTCAACCCTTACCTTCTAGGGTAGTTTGTGGAAACAGCTTTCAGTCCGTCTTCTGTGTATATGTCGATATCCACAGTATATCTCTAAGTATCCCTGTAACTATAGCGGTGGCTCTCAACAGGGGTGGTTTTGTCCCCAGGAGCCACTTAGGAATGTCTGGGGACATTTTTGGTGGTAGCAATGGAGCAAGGGGAGAGGCTATGACATCCCACAGTACCTAGGACAGCCCCCACCACACTGAATTATCCTCCACAAAATGGTGAGAGGCCCATGGTCAAGAAACTCTAATCTACAGAGTTGTTTCATATAGGAAGACTTTAAGGAGGAATGACGGTTTTAGAAAATAACAGCTCTGAGAATTAAAGCACCTTGATTTCTTAGAAGTTTTCATATGAGGAATCTACCCACTCATGACCTAGGTTTGTTTTTTGTTTCTTGTTAGAAGTCTTTAAATCATTTTTAGAGCTAATATTAGAATACATTTACTCCCAGTTCCATTCATTCATTTGGGCAGAGGTCACCTTAAGGATGTGGCCAGGTTGTTCCTAAGCTGCGGACACTCAGGACTACAGACGATGGGGCTGGGGCTCTGCAGCTGGGTGGAGGAGTTGTCCCCAGGCCCTCACAACAGAGGTGCAGTGGGGGAAGGGGGTCTCCTGGCTGAGACTAGGCAGAATCCGAGGCACAGTCACCACCTTCCTTCTTTCCTTCCTTCCAGAGAATAATATCTTAGAAAACTTTCAAGTTCTTAGGAAACTACTTCCAGAAAAGAACAAACAGGCAAAATGAGGAAAGGTCAGCCTTTACCATTCTATATGGTAGAGAGTAAAGGGAACAAGATGGAGGAGAATCAAGTTCGAGGTCATTTATGAGTATTTTGAAAACCTTGTTACATAAATAGCATGTTTTTTAATGCACTTCTGTTTCAAACTATATTAAATCATTAATTAGCATTTTTGTCACCAATAGATACTTATTAAGCACTTAATGTGAACCTAACATTTTGCCAGACACGATGCATATTTATTCCAGCCTAGTAAATGTGAAAATCCTTCCTGTGACCTTTATCAAATACCATGATTTGTCACTCTGCGTGAAATCGAAATGTTCTTTAGCCCACGTTTAATTTAAGTCTTTGTCATTGAAACAGGTGTGTCGTTAAAGAAAAAAACTACAGTTTTGAGTCAGGCAAATGAGCTTGAATTCCAAATCCCACCATTAGATTGCACTAGATTATTGTTGCAATTTTCTGTGATGAAAACATTCAAATTTTACCCCCAATAATATCATGCACTCAATACCTTTCTCCCTGCTCTTTGCTTCCTCCACTCAACTTCTAAGGAAATCACAGGGGAAACAAAAACATCCCAAATCTGACCATTTCCTACCACTCTTGCTGCACCTCCCTGCTCCCATGTACAGTCCTTTCCTGATTAATCCAGATTCTTCTCATTCCCCTTCCTGCTTCTGCTGGAGGTTTCCCCTGCAGCCTCTTCTTCACAGAGCAAGTAGAGTGATTTTCTCAAGAAGGAAGAAAGACCATGTTATACCTCTGCTCAAAAGCCCCCAGTGGCTCCTTGTTTCACTCAATGCCAGTGTTTCATCTTTAGCTCCCCCTTCCCCAGGGCCTTTGCACATGCCATCCCCCCACCTGCAAGGCCTTCCCTCCATAGATGGTCAAGGCTCACTTTCAGCTCCAACATGACTTCATCAAAGAGGATTTCACCAGCCAAATGGCCACTGCCCCAGTGTATTCCTTATGCTCCTTTCTCGAAAATGGTCTCTCCACATCACTTCTAACACACTCATTCCACTTCTTTTTTTATTATCTATTTTATTATTTTTTATTATGATCAGTCTGCCCCACTCGAATGAAAATTCCATGTGGACAAGAGTTTTTG
Organism: Neotragus moschatus; assembly: GCA_006410615.1. Classification (NCBI taxonomy): domain Eukaryota; kingdom Metazoa; phylum Chordata; class Mammalia; order Artiodactyla; family Bovidae; genus Neotragus; species Neotragus moschatus. Next base: position 114,564 of record SJYA01003278.1, on the reverse strand, counting down.
TCTGTTTTATGCATAGCCATATCCCCCCTAGCCAGAACTATGCTTGGAACAAATAATTGTTTAATGAATGAAAAATAAAACCTATACTTCTTCAATAAATGCTTCTACTTTTCTGCCCCAATGAAAAGAATACATGTGTGCTGAGTCATTTCAGTCATATTCAACTCTGTGCAACCCTATGGACTGACTATAGACCACCAGGCTCCTCTGTCCATGGGATTCTCTAGACAAGAATACTTGAGTGGGTTGCTATTTCCTGCTCCAGGGGCTCTTCCTGACCCAGGGATCGAACCCAGGTCTCTAACATCTCCTGCATTGGCAGGTGGGTTCTTTACCACTAATGCCACCTGGGAAGCCCTGGAAGGAATACAGGTAGACAGAATCATGAGAAATGCTGAGCAGATGAGGATCCACCCATATTTCTTTATATCCAATTTCAAATTAAAAATATCAAGTGAGGGTTCTTTGATTAAGTGGCTCATTACAAAATATTTTTGATAATAGGTTTGTATATGCAATATGCATAAAAATGTAGCTAGCTGCAGATACATCCTTATATTTGCCAAAGCAAGTCTTGCCACCAGTCAATTCATCCTCTCCATCCTCTCCAGTATTTTGCCAACCTGTTGGAAGGAAGACCCAGTACCGAGTGAATTTTTCTTTCTCGTTTCCATCTGCCAGCCAAACTCACTAATGGCAGGTCTCTGAGTTCTGTATATGACTCCTTGTGTGGATATTGAAGACAAGCACGCACACCAGCACTATCTAGGAGAAATATAATGTGAGCTATGTTTAGAATCTTCTAACATCTTAATGGAACATGTAAAAGGAAACAGGTGAAAATTATGTAATTTTAATATGTTTTATTTCACCCAGAATATCTAAAATATTATTGTTTCAGAAAGTAATCAGTATTAAAAAGATTCTTGAGGTATTTGGCATTCTTTTTTTATACTAAGTTTTCAAAATCCAGTGTATATTTGATATTTACATCACGTCACGGTTTGGACCTGTTCAAGCGCTCAGTCACCATGTGGAGCTAATGGAGCCTCTGTTCTGGATTGGATGTTTGTGGGGCCCCTGAATTCATATGTTGAAATCCTTTCCCATGGTGTTCCTAAGAGGTGGGGCATCTGAGAGGTCATTAGGATGAATGAGGGTCATGAGGGCAGAGCTTCATGAATGGGATTAGCGTCCTTATAAGAGTCACAAAAAAGCTCACTGCTTTCTGTTCTCTGCCGTGTAAGGATACAAGAAGACGGCCATCTGTGAACCAAGTGGGCCCTCACCAGACACCAAATCTGCCAGCACTTTGATCTTGAACATCCAGTCTCCAGAACTGTAAGACATGCATGTTTATTATTTAAATCTCTCAGTCTGTGGTGTTTTGTTACAGTAGCCCGAGCTAAGGCAACTACCATATTGGACAATGCAGAGGTGGACTTCTCTTTAAGGGTCTCAGTGGCCCAGTTTAAAAACGTTAGTACTTATTCACTCAAACAAAACGAACTTTTGAGCACCTGCCACGTGTCAGGAGCTGTTCTAGGCTACCAGCAGTGGACAAAGCTGATAGATTTCCCTTCCCATCCTGCAATGATTTTGTATTTATGGACAGAGTTTTATAGGGTCTGTATGAGAAGGCAATGGCACCCGACTCCAGTACTCTTGCCTGGAAAATCCCATGGACGGAGGGGCCTGGTGGGCTGCAGTCCATGGGGTAGCTATGAGTCGGACACGACTGAGCGACTTCACTTTCACTTTTCACTTTACTACATTGGAGAAGGAAATGGCAACCCACTCCAGTGTTCTTGTCTGGAGAATCCCAGGGACATGGGAGCCTGGTGGGCTGCCGTCTATGGGGTCGCACAGAGTCAGACATGACTGAAGTGACTTAGCAGCAGCAGCAGGGTAAGGGACTTAGAGAAGGCAAGATTCAGAAAAAGAACGAGACAAAACACTGAGACCAGCACTTTACAGGAACAGTTCAGTTCAGTTGCTCAGTCATGTCCAACTCGTAGCGACCCCATGAATCGCAGCACGCCAGGCCTCCCTGTCCATTACCAACTCCTGAAGTTCACTCAGACTCATGACCATCGAGTCAGTGATGCCATCTGGCCATCTCATCCTCTGTCATCCCCTTCTCCTTCTGCCCCCAATCCCTCCCAGCATCAGAGTCTTTCCCANTCAGGATTTGAAACAGCTCAACTGGAATTCCATCACCTCCACTAGCTTTGTTCCTAGTGGTGCTTTCTAAGGCCCACTTGACTTCGCATTCCAGGATGTCTGGCTCTAGATGAGTGATCACACCATCATGATTATCTGGGTCATAAAGATCTTTTTTGTACAGTTCTTCCGTGTATTCTTGCCACCTCTTCTCATTATCTTCTGCTTCTGTTAGGTCCAGACTATTTCTGTCCTTCATCAAGCCCATCTTTTCATGAAATATTCCCTTGCTATCTCTAATTTTCTTAAGAGATCTCTAGTCTTTCCCTTTCTGTTCTTTTCCTCTGTTTCTTTGCATTGATCGCTGAAGAAGGCTTTCTTATCTCTTCTTGCTATTCTCTGGAACTCTGCATTCAGATGCTTATATTTTTCCTTTTCTCCTTTGTTTTTCGCCTCTCTTCTTTTCACAGCTATTTGTAAGGCCTCCCCAGACAGCCATTTTGCTTTTTTGCATTTCTTTTCCATGGGGATGGTCTTGATCCCTGTCTCCTATACAATGTCATGAACCTCATTCCATAGTTCATCAGGCACTCTATCTATCAGATGTAGGCCCTTAAATCTAGTTCTCACTTCCACTGTATAATCATAAGGGATTTGATTTAGGTCATGCCTGAATGGTTTAGCAGTTTTCCCTACTTTCTTCAATTTATGTCTGAATTTGGTAATAAGGAGTTCATGATCTGAGCCCGTCAGCTCCTGGTCTTGTTTTTGTTGACTGTATAGAGCTTCTCCATCTTTGGTTGCAGAGAATATTATCAATCTGATTTTGGTGTTGACCATCTGGTGATGTCAACATGTAGTCTTCTCTTGTGTTGTTGGAGGAGGGTGTTTGCTATGACCAGTGCATTTTCTTGGCAAAACTCTATTAGTCTTGGCCCTGCTTCATTCCACATTCCAAGGCCAAATTTGCCTGTTACTCCAGGTGTTTCTTGACTTCCTACTTTTGCATTCCAGTCCACTATAATACAAAGGACATCATTTTTTGGGTGTTAGTTCTAAAGGGTCTTCATAGAACCGTTCAACTTCAGCTTCTTCAGCGTTACTGGTTGGGGCATAGACTTGGATTACTGTGATATTGAATGGTTTGCCTTGGAAACGAACAGAGATCATTCTGCAGTCTTTGAGATTGCATTTTGAGTACTGCATTTCAGACTCTTGTTGACCATGATGGCTACTCTATTTCTTCTGAGGGATTGCTGCCCATAGTAGTAGATATAATGGTCATCTGAGTTAAATTCACCCATTCCAGTCCATTTTAGTTCACTGATTCCTAGAATGTTGACGTTCACTCTTGCCATCTCTTGTTTGACCACTTCCAATTTGCCTTGATTCATGAACCTGACATTCCAGGTTCCTATGCAATATCACTCTTTACAGCATCAGACCTTGCTTCTATCACCAGTCACATCCCCAGCTTTGGCTCCATCCCTTCATTCTTTCTTGAGTTATTTCTCCACTGATCTCCAGTAGTAGATATAATGCTCCTGCTCACAGTAGTAGATATAATGGTCATCTGAGTTAAATTCACCCATTCCATTTCATTTTAGCTCACTGATTCCTAAAATGTTGATGTTCACTCTTGCCATCTCCTGCAGAGTTGCAGAGTTCCAAAGAACAGCAAGGAGAGATAAGAAAGACTTCCTCAGTGGTTAGTGCAAAGAAATAGAGGAAAACAATAAAATGGGAAAGAATAGAGACCTCTTCAAAAAAATAAGAGGTAGCAAGGGAACATTTCATGTAAAGATGGGCACAATAAAGGACAGAATGGTACGGACCTAACAGAAACAGAAGATATTAAGAAGAGAAGGCAACAAAACACAGAAGAGCTATACAAAAAAGATCTTCATGACCCAAATAACCACGATCACTCACCTAGAGCCAGATATACTGGAATGTGAAGTCAAGTGGGCCTTAGAAAGCATCACTATGAAAAAAGCTAGTGGTGGTGATGGAATTCCAGTTGAGCTGTTTCAAATCCTGAAAGATGATACTGTGAAAGTGCTGCACTCAATATGCCAGCAAATTTGGAAAACTCAGCAGTGGCCACAGGACTGGAAAAGGTCAGTTTTCATTCCAATCCCAAAGAAAGGCAATGCGAAAGAATGCTCAAACTACTGCACAATTGCACTCATCTCACACGCTAGCAAAGTAATGCTCAAAATTCTCCAAGCCAGGCTTCAACAGTACATGAACTGTGAACTTCCAGATGTTCAAGTTGGAATTAGAAAAGGCAGAGGAACCAGAGATCAAATTGCCAACATCCACTGGATCATCAAAAAAGCAAGAGAGCTCCAGAAAAACATCTACTTCTGCTTTATTGACTATGCCAAAGCCTTAGACTGTGTGGATCACAACAAACTGAGGAAAATTCTTCAAGAGATGGGAATACCGGACCACCTGACCTGGCTCTTGAGAAACCTGTATGCAAGTCAAGAAGCAACAGTTAGAACTGGATATGGAACAACAGACTGTCTCCAAATAGGGAAATCACTGTGCATCACTAACATTTTACAAAAGCAATCATTTACCTTTGGAAAACTAGGTTTAGGAAAGGCTGTATGTTGTCATCCTGCATATTAAACTTATATGCAGAGTACATCATGGGAAATGCCAGGTTGAATTAAGCACAAGCTAGAATCAAGATTGCCAGGAAAAGTATCAATAACCTCAGATATGCAGATAAGACCACCCTTATGGCAGAAAGTGAAGAAGAACCAAAGGGCTTGTTTATGAAAGTGAAAGAGGAGACTGGAAAAAATAGCTTAAAACTCAACATTCAGAAAACTAAGATCATGGCATTCGGTCCCATCCCTTCATGGCAAATAGATGGAAAAACAATGGAAACAGTCGGAGACTTTATTTTGGGGTGCTCGAAAATCATTGCAGGTGGTGACTGCACCCATGAAATTAAAAGATGCTTGCTCCTTGGAAGAAAAGCTATGACCAACCTAGACAGAATATTAAAAAGCAGAGACATGATATGCTGAGAAAGGTTCATCTAGTCAAAGCTATGGTTTTTCCAGTCGTCATGTATGAATGTGAGATTTGGACTAAAAGAAAAACTGAGTGCTGAAGAATCGATGCTATTGAACTGTGGTGTTGGAGAAGACTCTTGAGAGTCCCTTGGACTGCAAGGAGATCCAACCAGTCCATCCTAAAGGAAATCAGTCCTGAATATTCATTGGAAGGACTGATGCTGAAGCTGAAACTCCAATTCTTTGGTCATCTGATGCGAAGGACTGATTCATTGGAAAAGATCCTGATGCTGGGAAAGATTGAAGGCAGGAGGAGATGGGGACAACAGAGATGAGATGGTTGGATGGCATCACTGACTTGATGGACATTAGTTTGAATACATTCCAGGAGTTGGTGATGGACAGGAAGCCTGGCGTGCTGCAGTCCACAGGGTCACAAAGAGTCCGATGCGACTGAGCGACTGAACTGAACTGAACTCCCCTCTCTCTGCTGAATCCCATGCGGAGTTCTGGGATGTAAACAACATAGCGGAGTCTGTCCCATCTTTGGGCAAGGGGGCTTTGATAACCTAGAGCAATCAGTCGTTGGCCACTCTGTGTGTGTGTGTCTGTGTGTGGTGTGCCTCTCCAGTGGAGACAACAGCAGTTGCCCAAGAGCATCTTTGGGAGAAGATGTCAGATGTGAGCTCTTAGCTGCAGCACTTAGTGAAATGGATCCCAAGGTATGAAGCAAGACTCCAATAGCAGCTGCTAAACCAGCACTTTTCCACCTTGAGCGTGCACCAGAATCTTCTGGAGCACTGCTTAACCACAGCCCCAGAGTTTCAGATTCAGTAAGAGTTTCAGATTCAGTAAATCTGGGATTTAGTAAGCACATTTCCCAGGTGCTCCTGCTGCCGCTGGTTCAGAGACCATGCTTGAAAACCACTGTGCATCACTAACATTTTACAAAAGCAATCATTTACCTTTGGAAAACTAGGTTTAGGAAAGGCTGTATGTTGTCATCCTGCATATTAAACTTATATGCAGAGTACATCATGGGAAATGCCAGGTTGAATTAAGCACAAGCTAGAATCAAGATTGCCAGGAAAAGTATCAATAACCTCAGATATGCAGATAAGACCACCCTTATGGCAGAAAGTGAAGAAGAACCAAAGGGCTTGTTTATGAAAGTGAAAGAGGAGACTGGAAAAAATAGCTTAAAACTCAACATTCAGAAAACTAAGATCATGGCATTCGGTCCCATCCCTTCATGGCAAATAGATGGAAAAACAATGGAAACAGTCGGAGACTTTATTTTGGGGTGCTCGAAAATCATTGCAGGTGGTGACTGCACCCATGAAATTAAAAGATGCTTGCTCCTTGGAAGAAAAGCTATGACCAACCTAGACAGAATATTAAAAAGCAGAGACATGATATGCTGAGAAAGGTTCATCTAGTCAAAGCTATGGTTTTTCCAGTCGTCATGTATGAATGTGAGATTTGGACTAAAAGAAAAACTGAGTGCTGAAGAATCGATGCTATTGAACTGTGGTGTTGGAGAAGACTCTTGAGAGTCCCTTGGACTGCAAGGAGATCCAACCAGTCCATCCTAAAGGAAATCAGTCCTGAATATTCATTGGAAGGACTGATGCTGAAGCTGAAACTCCAATTCTTTGGTCATCTGATGCGAAGGACTGATTCATTGGAAAAGATCCTGATGCTGGGAAAGATTGAAGGCAGGAGGAGATGGGGACAACAGAGATGAGATGGTTGGATGGCATCACTGACTTGATGGACATTAGTTTGAATACATTCCAGGAGTTGGTGATGGACAGGAAGCCTGGCGTGCTGCAGTCCACAGGGTCACAAAGAGTCCGATGCGACTGAGCGACTGAACTGAACTGAACTCCCCTCTCTCTGCTGAATCCCATGCGGAGTTCTGGGATGTAAACAACATAGCGGAGTCTGTCCCATCTTTGGGCAAGGGGGCTTTGATAACCTAGAGCAATCAGTCGTTGGCCACTCTGTGTGTGTGTGTCTGTGTGTGGTGTGCCTCTCCAGTGGAGACAACAGCAGTTGCCCAAGAGCATCTTTGGGAGAAGATGTCAGATGTGAGCTCTTAGCTGCAGCACTTAGTGAAATGGATCCCAAGGTATGAAGCAAGACTCCAATAGCAGCTGCTAAACCAGCACTTTTCCACCTTGAGCGTGCACCAGAATCTTCTGGAGCACTGCTTAACCACAGCCCCAGAGTTTCAGATTCAGTAAGAGTTTCAGATTCAGTAAATCTGGGATTTAGTAAGCACATTTCCCAGGTGCTCCTGCTGCCGCTGGTTCAGAGACCATGCTTGAAAACCACTGTGCATCACTAACATTTTACAAAAGCAATCATTTACCTTTGGAAAACTAGGTTTAGGAAAGCCAGCTACTTGGGCTGCAGGTCTTAGTTTCTCAGTCTGTGAAATGGGTATAGTGTACTCACTTCTCTCCAGCGCTTCCAGCTAGTCTCCTTTGAGCATTCTACCTGGAACATGTTGACGACCCCAAACACTACTGCCAAACTCTTTCTCCCCAACAGAAAAGGGTCAGAGAAAAGCTGTAAGACTTGAAAGTACTCATCTGAGTTTGCTTTGTGCTACCAAAAGAGGAAGCAAAAGGACTTGCTGTCTTGTTGGACGCTCTCTAACATTTGATAAGATTGCAGCTCCTGGAGTCTTGTGAATTGTGATCATTAATGTCCAAGCTGACTCGGGGGCCTGACAGATCACAAGGCTGGGTCACTTCCCATAAGCTCTAAGACTTTGCTTTAATCCTCTGGGACTCTCCATGGAAATCCACAATGGAGTCTTCGGAGTGGTGCAGCCTATTGTATGAATGTGTATTTGGGGATCCCCAGGGAGCGGATTAGGAGCACAATGGACCCCATCCCATGAATGGAGACACTCCTGTTTAAAAATTAATAAACTCGCTGACTCAGAGGAAGCACCACCGCAGTGCTGACCTTCAAGGTCCTTGTGAAGCGGAAACAACTATACCTTCGGTGCCTTTAGTTTTTATATTGATGCTGACAAGTCACACAAGTACACGGAGTACAAAATTTTTCTTCTTTCAGCTGTTTAGTTGGATCTCAATCTGTGCACATGTGTGTGTTAGAGGAAGAAAATAATGGCAAACAATAAATATCTATTACATGCTATGTAAAAAGAGCTGTTTGTGAAGTGAAGCAAGGCCAAAGAAAGAGTCAGAAGGTAGGTAGTGCTGGGCAGGCAGGGGAGCAGGCAGGAGGACTTGTGGGGAAGGAAGAGTTACTCTCTCATTTAGGGGTGTCAAGCGGACTCTCAGATTCAGGGAACTTTGAGCAGAGCCTCAAAGGCAGCGTGGGGTGAGCCCTCAGGCCATGTGGAGGGGCAGTGCTCCAGGCAGAACAGAGTGGTACACAGCCAGTGGAAGGCTCAGGAAACCACGCGAGGTCTGTGGGGCTAGAACAGGGCAAGATGGAAAAGGACCTGGAGCACCGGACATAAGCGAGCCGACAAGAGTTCTTTTTGAAGGGCCCCCTCTGGCTCTATGTGGAGACCACACTGAGGATGGAACAGGGAGACAAGTGAGGAGACTGTGGAGAACCTAGGCTAGTAAAGTGTGGCTTAGCTGGTTGCTATGCCTGGAGCTGAGGTGTCCAACTCAAGATCAATCAATGCTTTGAATGAGCAGAATTTGCTAATCATTTGATAGAGGCTGTGAGAGCAAGAGAATCAAAGATAAATCCAATATTTGTAGCATGAGCTGCTGGAAGAATGAAGCCACCATTTGCCAACATGTAGAACTGAACTGAGAAAACTGAGGGGACTGAGCATGGAAAGGGTGGGATAGAAAACAAGGGTTTGATCTGGAATATTCTAAACTTGGCTATTAGACACCCATGGAAAGATGTCATGTGGGCAGTTGCAGTCCATAAGGGAGGTCTGAGTGAAGACAGTACTGAAGTCTCCCAGTCATGTCTGACTCTTTGCGACCCCATGGACCATAACCTACTGGGCTCCTCTGTCCATGGGGTTTTCCAGACAAGACTACTGGAGTGGGTTGCCATTTCCTTCTCCAGGGGATCTTCCTGACCCAGTGATCGAACCTGGGTCTCCCACATTGCAAGCTTACTGTCTGAGCCACCAGGGAAGCCCAAAGACAGTACTGAGTGGCATCAACTCCATCTTTTCTTAAACGACCATGTATTCTAAGCCCCAGTGGTAAATGACATATTCCAGTCAAGAAGCTCTAGATTTAAAATAGAGTTTTCTAACCTAAGACAGGTAAAACATAAAACCATGATGGTAAAAAATTCATCTTCAAACAAAACCCATAGGTGCAGTTTTACAGATAGGACAAACATATTTCAACAGTATTCTGAGGGTCAAATAAGACAGCTAGTCAGCTAGACCCAGAAATAAGTAGCCCGTTTCCTCTGTATCTTCATGCCTTTGTGTAAGAAAAGACCAGTGAAATTAGACCTCATGAAAATTAAAAAACTTTTTTGCATCAAAGAACATAATCAAGAAATTGAAAAAACAGACAGTGATAAATTAGGAGTTTGGGATTAACATATATATATACTATGTATGAAATAGTTACATATACTATGGATGAAATAGGTGGCCAGCAAGGACCTACTGTTTGGTACAGGGAATTATACTCAATATTTTGTAACATAAGGGAAAAGCATCTACAAAAGGAAAGAGACATAATAACTGAATCACTTTGTTGTATTCCTGAAACCAGCACAACATTATAAGTCAACTATATTTCAATTTTCAAAAAATGAAAGGACAACCTACAGAGAGTGATAAAATATTTGCAAATCACACATCTGATAAGGAGGCTAATGTCCAGAATATATAAAGAACTCTTAAGATACAACAAAAAAGACACCTCAGTTTTTAAATGGACAAAGGACTTGAATAGACGTTTTTCCTAAGAAGATATACAAATAGCCAGTAAATACCTAAAAAGATATTCAACATCATTCGTCATTAGGGAAATGCAAATCAAAACCACAATGAGATGCCCCTTCAAACATACAAGGATGAGTGTAATCAAAAGAGAGGCAGAGAACAAGTGGTGGTGAGGATATGAAGAAATTGGAACCATAGTGCATTACTGGCAGGAATGTAAAATGGCACCGCCATTATGGAAAATAGTTTGGCAAGTCCTGAAAAAGTGAAGCAAAGAATTACCTTAAGACCCAGCAATTCTACTCCTAGGTAAATATTCAGGAGAATGGACATGGGGACTTAAAAAGATACTTGTTAACCGGTGCTTACAGTGGGATTAGTCATAAAATCCAAAAGGTAGAAACAACACAGATGTCCATCAACAGATGAATGGAGAAATAAAATGTTGTGTATACATATGATAAATATTACTTAGTCATAAAAAGGAATGAAATACTGATATGTACCATATCATGAGTGAACCATTTCACTGAGTGAAGACAGACACAAAAGATTATATAACATATGATTCTGTTTATATGCAGTATCCACAATAGGTAAATACAAAGAGGACAAAAGCAAAATGGTGGTTGCTCAGGGCTGGGAGGAGAGAAAGGAATAGGGAACTAGAGCTTAATGGCCAGGAGTTTCTTTGTGGGTGGTGAAAACATTTTGGAACTAAACAGAGGTGGTGGTTGCCCGATACTGCAAACATACTATTATAATAAATTGTTCCCTTTATACTAAATTGTTCCCTTTATCCCAAATTGTTCCCTTTAAAATGGTTGATTTCATGTTCTGTGAATTTATCTCATTTTTTTAAAACCAAAAATCAGAAAGGATTGGCAACAGAAAAAGCCTTGAAAAGCAAATGTCAGGGGCAGACCGTGCCACTGGAGGAAGCTATTTTTCCATAAATCTTCAGAAATAAGCCCCAGTGTCTCCAATACAGGCTTGATCAATACAACAATATCAGTTTTGCCCGAAGAGTCAACACTTTCTAAAAAAGCAAGCATCACAAGTTGGTTGTTTCCCTAATTTACATCCATTGCATTTATATAGTCCATTGCTTACCCTGGTCAGAGCATTTTGAAAATAACTTATAACCACGTAAGCAGAATAGCCTGATTCCTTGTTTACCAAAAAGGAAACTGAAAGAAACGGAAAGGCAGGACTGAGCAAACAGTGCCTTTGAAAGCACAGACTGTTCGGGGAGGGACACGCTGCTATTTCCAGTCTTGTGTGGGTGTGAGGATAACAGGCCTCTGGAAACAGCTGTTGAACAGCAGAATGTGAGAAGTCTCCCAGGACTCAAAGACCCACCCTCCACAGGGAACCAAGGGAAAGTTCTGAGAGCTGGGAGAGTTCAGTGTATTGAAACCATTTGAAATGGGGATTCAGCACTGGAGTTTGATTGAGCTCTACTATTGAACTAGGCTTTGCTCCCTCTGCTCAAAAGAATGAGTCCAGGAAACTGAAAAGCCAAACCAGAAACAGACATGGTGTACTTTCTGGAAGAATAGCTATCCTCAAAGCCCCTCCTGCAGGGGTCCATCTCCCCTCCCAGGGTCTGACAGTCTGCCTGCTTCTGGAAAGAAACCAACTTGTATGGGGGACAGTTGACCCCTGCACAAACTTTTGTTTCGGGATCGAGCACTAAATACAAACTCTTTGTTATGATGAAGGATAGAAGATGATTTGAAGACTAAACTCGCTTTCTTTTTTTGTTTTACTGAATCGTGATATCCTCTTTTCAAAGCTTGTCCCCATGCAAAAGTAAAACCAACTCATTTCCACCCAGCTACAGAGAACACACTATAAATAGGACCCCCAAATGGTTGTTCCTTAGAAGATGGGGAACAAGTGGATCCATTTGTTTTTGTTTTTCCTTTAAAACCTTGAGAATGAGAATAATGAGAATGAGGACGAAATCTTGTAACTTAAAATATAATTACTTTAGGATGGTATCTTTAGCCATACTCTGGTCAACAGCTTTAGCTTTTATTCATTCTTTCACTCATTCATTCAGCAAGTATGTATTTATTGCTTAGAGCAAGAAATTGCTTATAGCGTGGAGATACAGTGATAAGCAAAGCAGACATGGTCTCTGCCTCAGGGAGCAGGTGACAAAGAGGACTATAGAGAACTGCTTACCCAGACAGGGACTGAGACAGTTGTAGGGGTATTTTCCATCACCCAAGTTCAAGGTCTCCTTCCCCAATCTGTATTTTCTATTCTAAAATTAAACTCCATCCATGATGAATACACTGCAACCATCCACTCCCTAGAAACGTGGGCCCTCAATATCATCAGAAGAAAATGGTCTCATTATACATATCCCAAGTTGAGGGGCATTTAAGACAGCAGTTCAGTCAGGTGGGCCAGGAATGATTGTGGCAGGATAGTGGTATCAAGTGGGGAGTGGGTGGGGTGCTTTCGTGTCCTTCACTAGAGCTGGTCTGTAAGGCAGTGATCCAAGCTGAGCTGGAACTCATGCCTGCAGGCTCTTCTCTCAGTTCTCAAGTTCTCAACCTTGGGTCTCCTGTAAACAGCTACTAGACGGAGAACACACAAACAAACACTAACTTACAGTTAAATTTACTGAGAAAACTCACAGCTCATTCCCCAGAAACTGTGAAGTCGTCAGAGAACTAGCCCGGCTGAAAGATGCACACAGTTTGTATAACCAAAATGCATGCAGCGTACACAATCAAACAGGAGTCCTGGGATCCCCATGAAAATCTAGTTTCTGGATCATGTTCTAGCCTTCCCCGATAACAGTAGATATCACTTGCTTAGAAGGCCCATGGTAATATTTAAAAGCAAAGGGACAATTTTTCTCAAATGTAAGTCCACATGTCTACCTTTTAGGAAGCAAAAATCCAATCTCTAATGTTTAGTCATCTATTTTTCCAGAATCTGTTCTTCAAGTTTCTCCCAAAGCTTTAAATAAAATCCACTCCTAACCAGGATCACCGTGTTACACTTGTTTACAAAATTCGCACATAGCACAAAGCTGAGTATTGGCTGGGGGAAGGGCTGAAAGGCAGGGTTCATGTACCAATATTACCCAGATGACAGGTAACCTTGGACTAAGGTCCTCCATTTCAAGTAGAGAACATCAACCTCAAATGGATCAGACTGGGAAACTGCCACTTAGACTTCAGGCTGAAATTGACCTGAAATTCTATATGATATAACAATTTAACAGGAGGACCACAACTTTGGGGATTACAAAATAAGAGTTTTCACCCTCTATTGAACCTTTCTCATATTGTTTCTTTAAATAATAGCGTAGTGATCACCGCTTACTGCCCTTAACTTTTCTGGATTTAGTAATTTGGAGGTATTGTTACTCTCTTCAACACTTGGGAAATATGTTATCTCCTGTGCTGTAATACTAAATTATTTTGGTGAATATTTGAGTCATGTAGTATAAAGGCAGATGCCTTAATATTAAATTGTTTTAGTGAATATTTGAGTTGTAGTACAAGGGCTTACATTCAGAAAACTAAGATCATGGCATCTGGTCCCATCACTTCATGGGAAATAGATGGGGAAACAGTGGAAACAGTGTCAGGCTTTAATTTGGGGGGCTCCAAAATCACTGCAGATGGTGACTGCAGCCATGAAATTAAAAGATGCTTACTCCTTGGAAGGAAAGTTNGGTTTGACCACACTGCACCTCTCATGGGATTTTAATTCCCATACCAGGGATTGAGCCTAGGCCCTCATCAGTGAGAACATGGAGTCCTAGGAATTCCCAAACACCAGTTTAAGAAGAATTCACCAGATGATCTATGACACTGTGTCTATTAAAAAAGAAAAGTTTTATCGCATTTCTTTAAAAAAAAAATGAAATCATAACATTTACATAGATACACAAAATCTTATGTGTACCATGGCTTGGTGGAATTTTTCTTAAGTATATGCAATTGCCCCATGGTATCCATAGGGGACTGGTTCCAGGACCCCATGTCGATACAAAAGTCTGTGGTTGCTCAAGTCCTCTACATAAAATGTTTGCACATAACTTCTGTACAGTCCCATATACTTTAAATCATCTCTAGAATACTTATACATAATACAATGTAAATGCTATGTAAATGATTATAAATACAAGGCAATGTCATGTAAATGGTTGCCATCACTCATCAAATTCAAACTTTGCCTTTTGGAACTTTCTGGAACTTTCAAAAACTATTCTCATTTGGCAGTAGGTTGGATTCATGGATGTGGGCCCTGCAGATAGGAAGGACTGACTGCAATTATGAAACCATCATTCAGTTCAAGATGTATAGAAGGGGTGGGCAATGTTAAGCAGGCTAAATCCAGCCCACTACTTGTTTATGTAAGTAAAGTTTGATGGAACCTAGACGTGCCGATTTGTTTATGTATAGTCTGTGTCTATGTTATGTAGAGCTGAGTAGCTGGGAAGAAGACTGCATGCCCACAAAACCTCAAATACTTACTGGAAAATTTGTCAACCCCTGTTCCAGAACTTTCGGAACAAACCAGAAGACTCCTTCATGGCCTAAAAATGGATCTTACCCATTAAATCTTAGAATTGATGAGCAAGAAAATGATGATAGGAGGAGGAATACATGCCCAAAAGATTGCTCCTGCCACACAGGCTAGAAACTTCTGTTGGTTTTCTCCCCCTCATTGAAACAATCAGTGTCTAACAGTTTTAACTTGTCAACAAGTAGCCTGCCAGTGCCTTGCAGATCTCCTATTTTTAAAATTATCTCACAAGAGTGACTAAGAATTTTATTGAAATGAACAGGAGCAGGGAGGGAAACAGATTTCCTGGGCAGTTGGACTCCCTCATTTGGTCTGTAGCTCTGCGACTGAATCTGATTGCGGCGTGGTTTGTGCTTTCCTTTGTTGACATATTTGAACTTCCAGGACACTGCAGGTGAGAAGCAGGCTAAGCGTTCATGAGTTTACTTTGGCCCCATTTCTTATGTAACTGTCCTATTCATTTGACTTTATAGCATCCGCCATGTAATTTGTGTGCTTTTTGTACTTTCTTCACCTTCAGTCTGCCACTTGAAGTTATGTCAGTTCTCTACAGGGTCTACCCTCTTGGCAACACTAAGAAAGAGCCAAATAAATCATTTCAGTCACACCTGTCCTTTTGCCTGGGCAAGAACACACACATCCACAGTACATCACCACTGGCCAGCAACAGCACGACCCAGATTAATGAGAAACTTGGCTTTCTGTCCAGAACACCCCAAGAACATTAAACATGTTGGGATGACAAGATCGCTCCCCTGAATCAGTGACAGGGAACAGGTGCTCTCCTCTGCCAGAAAATCTTGGAACTGATGCTTCAAATTCTAAAGCACCCTATTCTTCACTGCGCCCCATTTATGCAAATACAGACAACCAAAGGGCTACTGTAATAATAAAGAGGACATCCTGGACACATACACCCCAGAGCATAGGCCGAACCAAGGCCACAGTCAGCTCACAATGAGACTGTGTTCCAAAACATTGTGTTAATATTTTAAGAATTCTAAAAGCACAGTTTCATCGGAACAGTGATTCATGGGTGATAGGCTCTGAGCCTACCTCTCCAACGTCTAGTCATCCTAGTGCCAAGCTCAGATGCTTAAGCTAAAAGAAAAGAATTCTTTACCCAGTGTCTGGGAAACTTTAGGAAACAGCCTCTCTTGGCTAGCCTGGGAAGCCCAAGACTATGTGTACTGTTGTTTCAGCGGAACACTGGAGGATGGCAAGGTGGGAGCGCAGAACACAGACAGCTGCTGCTTCTTCTGGCCACAGCCTTAGGCTTGGGCTGAGAAGGTGGGGGAATGTGCAGGGTCCGGGTCACAGGGCTGAGGAAAACATGAGGTGAAGCATTTATATATATGTCAATTACTGCTTGCTTGCTAAGTTGCTCAGTTGTGTCCAACTCTATGGACTGTAACCCACCAGGCTCCTCTGTCCATTGGATTCTTCAGGCAAGAAGACTGGAGTGGGTTGCCATGCCCTCCTTCAGGGGATCTTCCTGACCCAGAGATCGAACCCACGTCTCTTATGTCTCTTGCATTGGCAAGTGGGTTCTTTACCACTAGCACCACCTGGGAAGCCCAGGAACATCTCAATACCTAGGAAACAAAGCCTATGATCGCACCACTCCAAACAGCAATGCCATTTATCCTTCATTTTTACCTTTGGCTATACGAAGGCTTGGCTCAGGACTTGAATCACATACTTCTCTTTACCTCGGACTGGAACAAATTCTTAGGCAAGGCTCCCACCCCCTTCTAGTTTCTCTAAAGCAAAGGAAAAAATATAGAGATTCATTTTTCCCTTTGCCCAGAGCAAAGAGTAAGGAGTAGTTCTTCTAATTATGGTATTTTAATACTTGTTAATTGGGCACTCATAATCTGTAGCTGCTGGACACTGAATGGAACCAAAGAAATATAAATCTGGTCCTCTCTTTAAACCAATTATAATCAGAAGAAAAAATTGCTGGAAAGAAAGAAGGCAAAAAGGAGGAATGCTCTATGAGCAAAGTTTAAAATAACATTTTAGAAAGAGTTGAAGAAGTTTGGGGCATGCCTAGAATTCATCTTAGCTCTTGTTTCCAAACACCACCAAACATGTTACAGGATTTTCCTTTATATGTTGCAGCAGTCTGCTTGTACCTTCTAAGATCTATAGTATGTGCATGTACCCTAGGTCAATTGTAAGTGAAAGTCGCTCAGTTGTGTTCGACTCTTTGTGACCCCATGGACTATACAGTCCATGGAATTCTCCAGGCCAGAATACNTTGCAGCAGTCTGCTTGTACCTTCTAAGATCTATAGTATGTGCATGTACCCTAGGTCAATTGTAAGTGAAAGTCGCTCAGTTGTGTTCGACTCTTTGTGACCCCATGGACTATACAGTCCATGGAATTCTCCAGGCCAGAATACTGTAGTGGGAAGCCTTCTCCAGGGGATCTTCCCAACCCAGGGATCAAACCCAGGCCTCCTGCATTGCAGGCAGCTTCTTTACCAACTGAGCTACAAGGGAAGCCCAGGTCAACTGTGCTGGCCCACTTTCACTGCCATCAGCATCTGAACAAGTTTAGGGCAAGAGTTTTAGGAAGGCCTAGTGTTTTTAGAAAGGGCTACTAGCATTTTTAGGAAAACATGGTGTAGTAGAAGATCGCATAGATGATGACTCTCAGGACGTTTCCACTGCCCAGGCACACTCATCTTTGGTTAGCAGATGATGTCATGATAAGAAAGAGAGTACCAGGCGGTCCAATGGGAGAGAATGCTGACAGGAGACATTTCTCATGTGTTGTCTCCCCAGATTACAGAAAGCATGCTAAATGAATGGTGGTAAATACACACCCTGCTCTGATTGGCAGCTTTCGCCGTTAAACCTGTAAGTTGAAAGACATGTAAGGTAAAATTCACCCTCCTCTCAACCTTGAGGGGATGAGTCACCAAAGCAGTCCTCACATTTTTGTATGCAGAAAGGCAGGAGGCCTTCCAAAAAAGGTTGTGATTTTTCTGTTTCCCTGGTTCCCTGACACGTAGCCCAGCCATGATCACATGCTGTGACAGGCAGGAACCTGTTGCCTTATTTGGGAATCCTATAGCCCTCTTCGTAGGGGGAAGAGGGCAGACTGAGAAGTCCAGATCAAATGACAATAACACAGAAATAAAAAGAATCCAATAAAGGAAGGGGGCTTTTTATCTAGAATAAATATAGAAAGCTGCCTGACCCGAAGAACAAATATTTTCCTACTCATGTCTTTGTCCTGTGAAGGTCTCCAAGGAAAATCTGTCAAATCTTCCATTTTCCGTAGTGATTTCTCCCATTTTCCTTCTGGCCATAATGCTCTCCGCATTTCCCAGCTGCTGCAAGGACAGCTTTTCTATTGGGGGAGAGTTTGTGAGTTACATGCACCCACGATTCTCAAGTTGCTTCTTCTCAAGTGTCCCTTATGCTGACCCCAACATGTGCTGTGTGACATTTATTGTGGCATTGAGACAGCAGGAACAGATGGGGAGTGGCAGCTAAGGGCAGGAATGCTCCGGATTTTACAGCTTCCTGTCTGCATTCCCTTAGGGTGATGGGGGGCACACCCAACACAGATCTCAACCACACAGTTTGGCCTCTAGAGAAGTAGGACTTCTCGCTCCTTCTGAGCACAGGAAGCTCTACAGAAAACATATCTTCCTCTGTTCAGGTATTCCTCCTGCAAAGCTGCGGCCAGCCACCATGACTTTCTGCTCTGTGTTTTTCCAAATATGAGATCACCCAGCTGAGAACAAAAGGGGCAGTAGAGAAAGGGAAGGAGACAACAAAACAGTAATGGGTGTGTTAGCTCAGGCTGGAATGTGTGCCCATTGTCAACCTCAGGAACCGAGGAAAACAAACACAAGTTCACAATTCCTTCCCAGAGGTGGTGACTGGCATAACGTAGGAAAGAGTGCCCTCTGCTGTCACCTGTGATTTTTTTTTTTTCAAACTCCCTGTGAAACAGATTGAAGAAACTGTCTGCGTAGTAAGAAAGGAAGCCATCTTGGGTTTTCAGCTGTTTTAACCAGACTGTGTCCTGTGTTGGGTGAGACAGACTTGAGTGATACCACAGGCAGCCATGAAAATTCCATGTCACCAGGTGCTGAGAGGACATCATGCCTTGGGAGGAGGCCTGTGGACTGTGTAGATGAAGGAGAGTTTGCCTGGAAGTAAAGCCACTTCTTGGAGCAGGGCTCTTCTTGGGTGGCAACACACTGGCCAGCATCTCTATTTTCCCATCCTTTCCCAGTAAACCAATTTGGACTTGTTGTTAGATTCCCCTGTTTGTTTCTCTAGGAAGAGGGGGAAAAATACCCACAGTTTTCACATAGGGAGATGAAACTCAATAGCTTGAAAAGTTACTCACTCGGTCATGTCTAACTCTTCTGTGACCCAAGGACTGTGGCCTACCAGACACTGTCCATGGGATTCTTCAGGCAATACTGCAGTAGGTTGCCATTTCCTTCTCCAAGGAATCTTCCTAACCCAGGAGTTGAACCCAGGTCTCCTGTGTCTCCTACATTGCAGGTAGATTCTTTACCATCTGAGCCACCAGGGAAGCCAATGGCTTGCCTCACAAATATTGCATGAAGACAAGAATTTAAAATAATAAAATTGTCCACCTTAGATGAAAAATTAGTTATATAACTCAATGTATTTCCTACGAATAGTAACTGATATATAAAATAATTGACCCAGATATTCACCTTTGAATTAATTTATATGCAGTTTACAAGGGGAGCTTAATCATGGTTATAATTAATGTTTTACAGATGGAAATGTCTGCACATGAATGGCCATAAACAACATCGATGTTAATGCTTCAGTATTTGCTCTCTTCCTAGTTTTTACATTCAAAGTTGTTTTTCCCCCTATATTTTAGAAGGCTTTGGGAAATGTAATATTTCCTGCCACGTGAATAAACAAACGATGTTACAGTCCTCAGTGTTTGTAGCTGCCACCTCCCTGGTGAGCTGCAGAGCCCTGAGGGAACTCAGGAAAAAAAAATACCTGCCATCCAGCATCCTTCAGACTGCAGCCACTCCCTATGGTGAGCCCTGAGGGAACTCAGGATATGAAAACACAAGATGCCAGCCAGATAGCTGAGATGCATATCAAAGGAAGGATTTCAGTGAGCCCAGACTCTTGCATCTTCCTATACACAGAAAAGCACTAAGTTCCTTGAGCTATCTGGTTTTCTTTAATTAGCAGTAAGCTCTTAACATTCAGACTACTTGCCCTTTGTGGCAAAACTCCTGTATATCCTGACTCCTTCATTCATCTCTTTAGAGTAGTTCTCTCAGGGTAACTTGAGATGCTGCCTCCCAAGTTTGAAGTCCTAAAAATTCCCACTGAATAAAACGTAACTCTCCACCTCTAGGTTGTGAATATTGTTTAGTTGACAGCTTCAAGAAGCTGTATACCACTACACACGTTTCTTTCACTTCTTGGAGAAATGCAGTTTCACAAGTAGTCTTCTAGTGGGAGGGACAAAGGGAGAGAAAAGTGGGGAGTGGGTGGAGATCAGTCTTTCATCACCATCTTCCACAAATGTCACACCTTTCCTTGATAAGTTACCTTACTACACTAGTCTCTTTTTTAGCTGAATTAATCCACCTTTCAAAGGGTCATAGGTGGAGTGTCTACCTTAGATTTTTCTAAATATTTCTGATTGAAACATGTATCTTTTGAACCCAAGAAATAGAATCCAACTTGGCAAAAGGAGAATTTATTGGCTCTTGTTAATCAGTGTTAAGATCTGAGGCATGGCTAGATGTCAGAAAGGACAGGAACCAAGGGACTGAATTTCATAAAACTTTTCTTCATTTTTTGTTGATATTAATTTCATTCTCTTTTTTCTTTAGAATGATTTTTTCCATGAGACAGAAGCCATGGTTTCTGGCCAGTCTTGGGTTCACACTTCCCCAGTCCCACCTTCCAAGGGAGAGAGATTGCCTTCTCTTAAGCCCTAATTGGAAAGTCCCATGGAAATTTTCTAATGGCCCTTTCCTTAGTTGAGTTCAACTATGATACCAGGGTGGATGGGGTATTAAGATTGTTGACTAAAAATAGATTCACCACATAAAGGTTGACAGTTTATGTTTTATTCAGTGGAAATTTTTAGGACTTTAAGCCCAGGAGGCAGCATCTGGTGTAACCTTGAGAGAACTGCTCTACAAAGGTGGGGGGGCAGGGGTGGAGCCAGGATATATATGAGTTTTGCAACAAATAGCAGATAGTTAGGAACAAAAAAGTATTGTTAATAAAGGAAAACAATGTTAAGGAATGTGGTGCTTTTCTCTATAGGGAATAGGTAAGAGTCTGGGTTTGCTGAAATCCTTCCTTTGATATGCACCTCACCTATAGGGAGCCAGCTTCCTGTGTTTTCAGAGCCTGGCTCCCTCAGGGCTCACCAGGAGGAGTGACTACAATCTGATGGCTGCTAGATAAGCAGGTGCTGTTTTCCTTCCTGGATTCCCTCAGGGCTCGCCAACTGATGGTGGTTGGTGGCTGCATTCCCTGATGACTGTGACATCCTTTGTTTACTGATACAGCAGGTAGTATTCCATTTCTCAGTTCCTCCTTTTGGTCTCAAATTCAACCAATATTTGGGAGATATTTCATGACCAATTTTTGTCCCACAGCACTGGGAAGCTCATTCCAAATCATGTGAAAATTCTTATTGATAGTCCATTCCAGTTGCTAATTTCTGGATTAGGCCCTGTTGATAATTAAGATTCTCTGGATCCTATGTCTTACTAGTCTATTATGATCCAGGAAATGTTTTCCCTTGTTGCTTCTTCCCATACCTCAAATCATACTATTACAATTATTCTATAAAAGTCATGCATGTGATTTATTTCCTCAAGATGTTTAGTCATCATCAGTTTTCTTGGAGGCCTGGTTATACACTAGGTACTGTAAGAG
>SJYA01003278.1:80470-92814 GCA_006410615.1 Neotragus moschatus | reverse complement strand
CACTGAGAACTGTAAGAGACAAACAATATTATAAAATAGGTTATAAGTAATGTAGCAAGTAATATTGACAGAGTCATAGTATAGCAGGCAGATACAAATCAAACAATTTGGAAACAAAGAACAAATTAAAACTGATTAGTATAACTAGTTATAATCCAGTTATAATAAACCATCAAGTCCACATGAGGCCAACTGGAGAAGCCAAATTCTGGACAGATCAGATAGACAAAAAGATAAATGTTTAATTTTTATTTACAAAGGTATATTTTATCAACTTGTCATAGGTCATAGTATAAGAGGAAAGTTTTTCTGGAAAACAAAAATTAAAGCTACTATAATTTCTCCAAAATTCATAACATAAATCATGTTCATCAGTTAATTTGGTCTCACGTAATTCCTATTGATCTGGATTTAAAATTTTATATTTGTTTTGTTTTGTTTTAAAGCCCATTTTATGAGTCTTCTTGAAAAAGCATTAGTGCAAAAAAAATGATTATTTTCTATAAAAGACAAAACTTAGCATGGTTGAAAATCTAAGTACAATGCAATTCGCAAGAAACGTGGGTATTTCTGTAATATAATATTTTAAGATAATAACTAGAATTATAACTGATAACATTAAATCAGGGCATATCAGATTTTAGGAATCCATACCTGTATTAATGACATTATCCATATACTATAACCTAAGATTCATCTCCAATCACTTGACAATATTTTTGAAGTAATTTCACATACCATATAAACTTCATTTAACATTCCTCTCTGAGATGTCTCAGAGATGCTCCTTTGAAGCATCCCAGAGTCAGGTGGAAGCTAAAAGAGTTTTAATTAGATTTTAGTATTTGGTAAGCTGTTTAAAAATATCAAAAAGGTTTCGAAACACAGCAGGATCATAGGTCACTGTGAAACAATACATATTCATTTAACTAAAATCAGAAAAAGATTTTTTTTTAAATATACAGATTACTTAAGGACAAAAACACACGACCTGTTATCAAAAAGAGGCATTCTAAGAAACTTCGTTCAGGACTTCGCCAGTGGGCCAGTGGTTAAGAGTTTGCCAGCCAATTCAGGGGACACAGTTGCATTCCTGGTCCTGGGAGATCTCACATGCAGTGGAACAGATGGGCCTGCATGCCACATCTCCTGAACCCATGCATCACAAATGCTGAAGCCCACCTGCCCTAGACTAAGTTTCTGAAAATCTAAGAAAAAAGAAATTTCGTTCAAATTCTAGTCTTGTACTCACTCATGTAACAATGATTTTATTTAACTTTAAATTTAATAAATACTGACCATGAATACATTTTTTTCTCAGTAAAATGTAATTTTATCTCTCATACCTTCTTTACTGAAAACACACATTCTACTTTCCTACTGTATACTGAGATGTTTCCATTTGCTCCTTTTAGCTTTAATTGCATGTTTAAATTAGAATACTCAACTCTTAAAAACATTAATTTCTAGTGAAAGTTAAGAGTAAGCAATTAGGAACTGTCTTTTACATTAGCATTTTGTAGACTGGAGAACATAAACATCAATGATAATTTCTAAAAACATTTGTTTTCTTATAGAGAACGTCTCAGGGTGGCACTTCTAGACATATTCATTAATAGTCCTAAATACCTTTAGTTTCTGTTTAGTAATTACTATCTCAGTATCTTCTTCTTCTTTTTTTTTTTTAATAATCTAGCTATTCAGCAAATTTCCATAACTTAAATTAGCACAACTCTGGAAGTCTGAGTTACTGAATTATCTAGAGAGATCATTTTGGGTTCAGTTCAGTTCAGTCGCTCAGTTGTGTCCAACTCTTTGCGAACCCGTGGACTGCAGCACACCAGGCCTCCCTGTCCATCACCAACTCCTGGAGTTTACCAAAACTCATGTCTATCAAGTCANGTGTTCTTGCCTGGAGAATCCCAGGGACGCGGGAGCCTGGTGGGCTGCCGTCTACGGGGTCACACAGAGTCGGACACGACTGAAGCGACTTAGCAGCAGCTAAAATAGGTAAGATATTTTAAAAGTCTAATGGAAACTCCGATTTCATAAAACTATTAGTAAAAAGGATTAATGGATAGGACTGAGCAAACTGATGAATATGGTTATAATTTTTTGGTTTTGCCTGAAATATCACTAGTTTTTAATCCGTATTTTCACAGATGTTAGGAGACCTTTCACCTTAAGTATAGTCATGACGCAGTCAGAAAGTTGAAATTAATAGATATGTATAAGAACTGGTCTCAAAGAGTCAGACACGACTAAGCGACTGAGCACAACACAGCAGCATGGAAACTGGAACCAAAAGCCTCAGTCCGGCTACAAATGACTTAACACCAGGGCTAAGGGGTTCATCAGGTTAACATAACTGCAGATAAAGAAGGAAGGAGAATTGTGCTATTTACAAAGGATTTTAAGGAATATTCCCTGCCCACAACTAATCAGTTCCTCTCCACAATCACTCCTCATCACCCCTGTTCAGTAAAACTATCGTCACCCCTTTCCCACAAGACTGGATGGACATTGACATGGGGAACTGTAAATAGGGAATAACAAATCTGACTCCATATTATATCTGTTTCTTTTACTTTAAACTTTGTATTTTGTTACATTTGCTACAAGTTGATCACTAAAGGGATGTTGCCTATAGCTTAAAGTACACATAATGGCCATCTCAGAGAACCTTGCCCCCATTCTTGAATGTTAAATTAAAATACCTTTGTTCAGCTCACAGGGAAGATCCTGACCCAGTCCACCTGTAAATGGCTGTAGGAAAGAAGAAATTAAAATTTCCCCTCCTGAGTCTGGTTGAAACTAGGAGATATTTGCAACAACTAATGACCTGTTTTACAAAATTATTGTTTCTTGCATTAGCAAATAAATAACTGAGCCTCTGATAAAATGGTGATATATAGTTCCATTTGAGATCAATGATTGTAAGAGTGTAATTCTAGATATACAAAGAAGTAACAAGAGGGAATATTTTCCTGGACCAAAGGAAACTAGCAAGATAAGTGGTCCAGGGACTTTTGGCTACTGTTAATCATCACTTAATGGGAAATAGATGGGGAAACAGTGGAAACAGTATCAGACTTTATTTTGGGGGGCTCCAAAATCACTGCAGATAGTGACTGCAGCCATGAAATTAAAAGACGCTTACTCCTTGGAAGAAAAGTTATGACCAACCTAGATAGCATATTAAAAAGCAGAGACATTACTTTGCCGACTAAGGTCCGTCTAGTCAAGGCTATGGTTTTTCCAGTAGTCATGTATGGATGCGAGAGTTGGACTGTGAAGAAGGCTGAGTGCTGAAGAATTGATGCTTTTCAACTGTGGTGTTGGAGAAGACTCTTGAGAGTCCCTTGGACTGCAAGGAGATCCAACCAGTTCATTCCAAAGGAGATCAGTTCTGGGTGTTCTTTGGAAGGACTGATGCTGAAGCTGAAATTCCAGTACTTTGGCCACCTCATGCGGAGAGTTGACTCATTGGAAAAGACTGTGATGCTGGGAGGGATTGGGGGCAGGAGGAGAAGGGGACGACAGAGGATGAGATGGCTGGATGGCNCCAGTTCATTCCAAAGGAGATCAGTTCTGGGTGTTCTTTGGAAGGACTGATGCTGAAGCTGAAATTCCAGTACTTTGGCCACCTCATGCGGAGAGTTGACTCATTGGAAAAGACTGTGATGCTGGGAGGGATTGGGGGCAGGAGGAGAAGGGGACGACAGAGGATGAGATGGCTGGATGGCCTCACTGACTCGATGGGCGTGAGTTTGTGTGAACTCCAGGAGTTGGTGATGGACAGGGAGGCCTGGCGTGCTGCGATTCATGGGGTCACAAAGAGTGGACACGACTGAGCGACTGAACTGAACTGAACTGAATAAGGCCTTGTCCAGTAATAGCACATTGAGTGGCCTAGAAGTAAAATCTCTGCCAACCTGGGATGAGCATTCCTAGCATTATGGGACAAAATGATCATGACATGCCCCCCAAACCATGGTGAAATTTATGACCATAAAGAGGCCCTGCCAGCTAAAAATCGGCACTTGCTATCTACCTCTGTGAGGATTAAATCTTGAGCCACTGCTGCTGCTAACCTTCAGTACCCCCTGAAAGGAGTTCAGAGTGGAGATTAGGAATGAGGCATCTGTGCTCTGGGAAAAAACTGGCAGAACAGACCTTTAGATAGATACTTTTAGATTTTATGAGCCCAAATCCTTACATTTTCTCCTGTCTAGAAGAGCACTAAAATCATTCATCGCAACATCTGTTTGGCCATTGAGGAGAGAAATGCATTTTGAAGTGCAAATGGAATGACTGTTCTCAAAGCAGGGTCTGCTGGTGAAAGGGAACAGGACCCTGTGGGCACCTCTGCCAGGTTTATGATTAACCTCCTTCTCTGAACCTTTACTCCTTTTCTTGTTCATAACTTGTTCTCCTCAGTCTTGAGGAGAAGCAAAGAAAAGGGGACAAGATGTACAGTAGGAAGGAAGTGAAGCTGAGTAGACAAAATAATAGATGTCCACTGTAGCATTCTATTACTAGTCCATTGTTGAATCACTGAAGGGGAGGAAGGGGAATGGGGCTTTCTTTAATTGGGCTTTTCTTATGTATCAGGCACAGTGCTAAGCATTTTTTCATACATAATTTCCTTTAATTGCCACAATAACTCTATGAGGCAGGTGTTAATTTTAGATTCTGGAGTTGAGATTCAGAGAGGTTTAGTGATTTGTCCACATTTGCACAGCTAGTAAGTTGAAGAATGAAACCAAGAGCATTTTGATTCCAGAGTCCATCATAGTGACTACTATCCTATATTTCTTCCCATTCAGCTAACAAGATGTGTTGGCTTATGCTTCAGAAAAAAAATAATCTCTGGAGTTTTGGTCAAGAATACATGCAATCTATTAATACTCAAATTATGAATATAAAAATTCTCTTTGAATCAAGGACAAATAGGCTGATACATTCTTCAGTATAAGGACTGGATTTTGTTCAGTTTTATTTTCTTGTTAACATCTCATCTAGTGCCTCAGACATAGGATACAGTGAAAAGCTTTCTAAGTACACCTCAAAATGCTGATGCAATAAAAGATGGATAAATTTGACATAAAAATATTATTTTTTTTGCACAGCAGAAAATAATGTAGGTAAAGTCAAAGGACAAATGGCAAGCTGAGAAAAAGTATTTGCAACATATTTCAGATAAAGTGCTAAAATTTGTAATATGCACAGAACTTTTATAATTGAGCTTAGAAAGACCAATAATCCTATGGGGAGGGGGAAATGTACAGAAGACATGGACAGCCAACTTACAAAGGCAATGTAAAAAATGACTCTTAGGACAAGATGCTCAGCTTCTCTCATAATAAAAGAAATACAAATGAAAACTCCCTGAAACACCACTCCCACCCATCAGAGCGGCAACAGTTCAAAACGCTGACACCACAATCTGTTAGTCACTTGTGGACGCTCCAATTGCTGGAGGGAATGCAAAATTGTATGGTGTCTATGGAGGGGGATTTGGCAACATCTAACAAAACTGCATATGTGCTTACCCTTTGATGTACCAATGCCGCTTGTCAGAATTTACCCTGAAATACACTTGTAACGATATGAAAATACATGTGCACAAGGTTATTCATTGCCTCATTTGTCCAAGAATAGGAGACATGTCGAATAAACTATGGGCATGCACGGAAAGGAATGCTATGCAGATAAACTTACATCTCTAGTAAAGGACAGATGTACATCGTCTGCCTCCAGATGGGTTACGCTAAGAAGAACACCGTGTCACCTATTTAATATTCTGACCTAAAAATGCTTTAACACTTTCAGATTTGCATACCAATGAGTACGAGACCCTCCCTTCCCTGTGGATCCAACAGCAGTTCCTGGAGGGCTTCGAGAGGCGCATCTTGTTTGTATTCATATGTGAAACAGAACTTATTTCTTCTGCAGTCCTCCCCCATCTCGATAAAAGGCAATTTCACGCTTCCAGTTGTTCAGACCCAAAGATTTTATGCCTCAAGTTTCAATACCCACTTCTTGATAAACCATAAGAAAAACCTGAACTTGGAGTTAATCTTTTTGCATCAACATTTGACTTGGAGACCCTCTGCTCAGACCTCAGATCTGGGGGAAAGAGGACAAAGATCTGATGGTAGGCAGATAACACCTACTTCAAACCAAATATTGGCACTTTCAATACAGTATAGCTGGTACCCCTCACAAAAATCACGATATCATAATAAATTGAGTATTAGTTTAAGGAAATCCCTCATTTATTTCTCAGTGATATCTATAGCACCAGAAGCTCATTGGGTGAGGCAGAGAACTTCAAAGAGCAGGTACCACAGTCACAGAGGCCACACTTGCCCTTACCTTCCACTGGCAGCAGTCAGTTACATGGCCCCACCCAACCGCAAGGGAGGCTGGGAAATGTAGTCTAGCTGTGTGCCCAGGAGAAGGGAAGTGGTTTGGTGAACAACTAGCCAGTCTCTACCTCCTTGGTGATATTAGATTGCAGATAATGTCTGTATATCTGTCTATATAATATAATAGATTACAGATAATGTCTTCCCTCCACATACTGATCCACTAATACAAATCTACAGCTATCAAATATTATGTATACTTTGCAAATTAGGATGAATTGGTTTATTTTTAATTTACTAAATGGATGACCTACACGAAACTCCTGACAGTGTAGAAAACCCATTAAGGACACTAAGGACACCAAATCTTAAGTAACGTGGCACTCAAGCCATATCAGGCCATTTCTCAGAAACTTTCCCTGGTGATGGCAATGGAGAGACTCCAAAAAGAAAGCTGGTGCCTACAGTGAGGAATAAAATTAAGTGTTGCTGAAGCAGTTCTCCAGTGGTAGCTGATAACAACTGCAAACCCGCTGTTCTCATTACAACACTTTTCCATAAAGGCCCAGATTTCAGCTTTTGTCATTTTTTTTTTTACCCTTTTCTCTCTATAATAGAATTTGTATATTTAACTTATATGGAGGCTCAAAAGTGAGCAGAGTAAGAAGGGATTCTCAGATTGGAAAACATAACTGTTTAAAAAAATGAAAAGAAAAATATACGAACAGAACTGTAGCCAGGGTGGGCATGATAGAAACAGCATGTGGTCACGTGATTTTGCCATTGCCTATTTTCTCTCTTTGAGCTTCCACTCTGGTCTTTTTCAAATTACATTCATTTACTCAGCAGGTTCCTGACCCTGCTGGAAAGTCTTAAATCAGAGATCCTGACTTAATTGCTCTGGGGGCTGCAGTCTTAGGCTTTGAAATTGTTCGAAAGCTTCCCTGGTGATTCTCCTGTACAGCAGAATTGAGAACCACTGATTTCTTCTATGCATCGCCTTTTGTTTGGCTAATTTGGGTACTTGACCATACCTCTGATGGAAATGACTCAGATGAAATTGAAAATCCATACATTTAAAACTTGAAAAGAAAAATACACCTACCCAGGGCATGGTTAGAGTTATGACCTGTGCGAAAAATAACCTCTGGTCAGCCAAAAATAGTGATCACAAAGTTCCTGCCCTGAAGTTCAGCTGATCTCTTTTCATGAGAGGTTCTAAAGGCCAAGATATATCTAAATTATCTGGTTTCCTCAGTTATGTCCTTGAACAACTTTGTACAAAGATGGCATGGAACTTATCACCAGTTTTAGTGACTTGGGTATCTGATCAAGTAGGCAACTTGGGTACCTCCTGACCTTGTCAGCGAAAATTTAGCTGGTTCTTTGTAAGCACAAGCAGAACAGGTGGTCACTGGCATTGGTATGACTATTCCCTTTTTTTTCTTTTTTTTTCTATTTGACTGCGATGTTCAGTATGTGGGATCTTACTTCCCCAACCAGGGATTGAACCCACGCCCTTGTCAGTGGAAGTGCAAAGTCTTAAACACAAGACTGCCAGGGAATTCCCAGGATGACTATTCCAAATGCCATTGTTTGTGAAGGCTGTTCCACAAGTGTGGCAGGTTGTCCGAAGACTTTGTCAAGTCCGATTGAACAACATTCATATAAACAGGGTTGCTCCAAAATATCAATAGTGCTGAGGCTGAAAAACCTCGATTAAAAGCAACCATGTCCACAAAGTCCAGAAGGAAGAACCATTTGGGGGACCTTTAACTATATAGATCAATTGCTGTCCATCACTGGTCATGGTTTTGCCTTCCAGGGATACTTGGCATTATCTGGAAACATCAGTTTTGTTTGTTACAATGTCACAGTTGGGTGGGTGCTGCTCCTGGCATCTAATGGGTACCGGCCAGGCATGCTACTAAACTTCCTACAAGGCACCAGACAGCCCCTTCTCAACAAAGAGTGATCCAGCTCCCAATGTTACGGTGCCAAGCAGGGAGAAGACCTGCCCTAAGATCACTTCTGTTGTGGCTGTTGGAGCTGCTGGTTTTGCCACCATCACTTGGCTTTGTGCTTTTGCTCTTACCCTTTGCATCTGCCCTTGTATGGCCAACCCAGTTTGGACTGTCTAGACCTGATGCAGCTCTTGCATAGCAATAGGGTGGCTGTGAGGAGGGAACCTTGG
Source organism: Neotragus moschatus (assembly GCA_006410615.1). NCBI lineage: Eukaryota > Metazoa > Chordata > Mammalia > Artiodactyla > Bovidae > Neotragus > Neotragus moschatus. The sequence continues at coordinate 84,246 of SJYA01003278.1, read as the reverse complement.
CACAGAACCCAGCCCCTAGAATAGATCAACACTGGGGGACAGGCCAGTTAACATCAAAGGTTCAGCCAGGCTTGGGGGAGACAAGCCACAGTCACAATTCAAGCTGACAGTCAGCACAAATGACCCTGCAAAAGACATTTTGTCCTGCCAGGCATGGGAACAGAGTGACTGGGAATCTGGGGCAGTGGAGACTTTTACTGTAAAATCAGGCCGTTTCCATAAAGTCAGGCAACAGGGGAGATGGCTCCATCTAACCAGCTGGGGACTGGGCGAGATCCTGGGGTGAGGCACCTTGCCAGATTGAGGCAGAACCCCAGGGAGAGGAGGGAACCCCAGGCACTTTGCAAGCCAGCTGAGGGAGGATTTGAGACCGAGGCTGCAGCACAACTACGATGCAGGGCAGGTGGGAGGTTTGGGCTCAGTTCAGAGAAAGAATGATGGATGTTCATTAACAGAGTGGGACGCCACGAGCGAGGGCAGGGGGGGATTTGGAAAGCGCTGCCAAGCCCAGTGGTAAGCAGCAGGACACTGTAGCTGAGGACTGAAAAATAGTACCGACTCCATAACAAAGAGCAAGTCTCCTTTCCCCAACGCCACACACGCATGTGCAGGCATGCCTAGACACACTCATGTTCACATACACGCACAAGTACAGCACTGCCCATCTCCAATACCACCGTAGGGGGCGTTGAGACAGTTCTTGCCTGCATAGAAGAGTGGTGTGCTTCACGCTGAAACAAAAACTGCTTAGTAAATAGAGCACAAACGATGGTGTGATCACTCTCCTAGAGCCAGACATCCTGGAATGTGAAGTCAAGTGGGCCTTAGAAAGCATCACTAGGAACAAAGCTAGCAGAGGCGATGGAATTCCAGTTGAGCTATTCCAAATCCTGAAAGATGATGCTGTGAAAGTGCTGCACTCAATATGCCAGCACATTTGGAAAATTCAGCAGTGGCCACAGGACTGGAAAAAGTCCGTTTTCATTCCAATCCCAAAGAAAGGCAATGCCAAAAAATGCTCAAACTACCGCACAATTGCCCTCATCTCACGTGCTAGTAAAGGAATGCTCAAAATTCTCCAAGCCAGGCTTTAGCAATATGTGAACTGCAAACTTCCAGATGTTCAAGCTGGTCTTAGAAAAGGCAGAGGAACCAGAGATCAAATTGCCAAAATCCATTGGATCATGGAAAAAGCAAGAGAGTTCCAGAAAAACATCTATTTCTGATTTCTTGACTTTGCCAAAGCCTTTGACTGTGTCGATCACAATAAACTGTGGAAATTCTTCAAGAGATGGGAATACCAGACCACCTGACCTGGCTCTCCTCCAACTTCATAGAGAAAACTGAAACCATCATAGATCGCATCCTCCTGGCCAAGTTGTTCTGCAGGCACTAAGGTCTGATTTTAAGCTTTGTGTCCCCGGAGAAGCCAGAACTCCCCAGGTTTGGTGACACACCCCTCCCACGATTCTAGGGCATGGTCCACCTCACTGTCCCTGTGCTATGTATGCACGGTCATACTTGTCAGTTTCTAGTCTGTCTCCTCTGTGATACTTTAAACTCCTGGAGGACAGCAGTCCTGCATACTCTGTGGATGCCCATATCCCAGCAGAGCTGGCCGCAGTGTCCCCAGCCAATAAACATGTGTTTGAATCAATGAAACAATGAATTAACCCAGTAAAGGGTTAGGACATGGCTGTTTTTCAAAACGTGGAGTGTTTCCCTGCGGAAGAATAAGTCTAGTTTGTGACCACACGAGATACTGTTTCTATTTCTATTTTCTTCTAAGTGTAAACTGGTGATTTTTGCCTGAGTCACATCCCATGCCCAGAAATAATGATTGTCATGATCATAACAGATGACCAAATAAAGCCCACAGTTTCTTCTTTGAGGGTTGAAATGTTCTTGGGAAATCATAATGAACAATCTGATTTACAATAATTTTGTAAAAATGTGCATAAAGCATACAGTTGATATAAATATTAGTTTCTGGTGTATATGAGTGATGCAAATATATCAGTAATCAGTAAGTCTCTGTTGATTATTTTATTTGCACTAATATATATATATGATAACCCCAATCTGCGTATCTGAGGTTATTGATATTTCTCCAGGCAATCTTGATTCACATGCTAGCAAGTTAATGCTCAAAATCCTCCAAGTTAGGCTTCAACAGTATGTGAACCGAGAACGTCTAGATGTACAAGCTGGATTTAGAAAAGGCAGAGGAACCAGAGATCAAATTGCCAACACCTGTTGGATCAAAGAAAAAGCAAGAGAATTCCAGAAAAGCATCTACTTCAGCATCATTGATGACGTTAAAGCCTTTGACTATGTGGATCACAACAAACTGTAGAAAATTCTTAAAGAGATGGGAATACAAGACCACCTTACCTGCCTCCTGAGAAATTTGTATGCAGGTTTATCCCTTCTACCCTAATTTATCCCTTCTACCCACCGTCCCTCTTCAGTGACCATACCTTTGTTTTCTCAGTCTAAGTCTGTTTCTATTTAGCAAATTAGTTTACAACTATCAATTTTTAGACTCCACCTAAATGTGAAATCATATGATATTTGTCTTCACTCTCTGACTTCATTGAGCTTGCTCGTCCCAGGTTCATGCATGCTGCTGCAAATGGCATTACTTCATTCTTTGTTATGGCTTTGTAATATTCCACTGTGTATATGTACCACAGCTTCTTTTCCATTCGTCTGTGGGTGTACATTTTGGTGGCTTCCATTTTGGCTATTGTGAATTCCACTGCAATGACTGTTGGGGTACATGAGTTTTACTGACTTATGGTTTCCTTGGAGTATATGAATAGGGTGAAACTTCCAAATATATGGTAGCTCCATATGTAGTTTTTTAAGTAACCTCCTAACACTTCTCCACAGTGTCTGTTACAAATTGCATTCCCAACAATGAAGCAGGAGGATTCCTTTTCCTCCCGCAGTAATTCTTTGTAGACTTTTCGATGGTGTCGAATCTACTGGTGCAAAGGGACACCTCAACATAGCTTTGATATGCATATCTCTAAAACTTAGTGATGTTTTGCAATGTTTCGTGGGTTTTTAAGAGGAAAAAAGAACACTGCCTCTTAAACTTGGTCTTGAAAGACAGCCCTATTTTGNGGACTGCAAGGAGATCCAACAAGTCCATTCTAAAGGAGATCAGCCCTGAGATTTTTTTGGAGGGAATGATGCTGAAGCTGAAACTCCAGTACTATGGCCACCTCATGCGAAGAGTTGACTCATTGGAAAAGATTCTGATGCTGAGAGAGATTGGGGGCAGGAGGAGAAGAGGTCGACAAAGGATGAGATGGCTGGATGGCATCACCGACTCCATGGACGTGAGTTTGAGTGAACTCCGGGAGCTGGTGATGGATAGGGAAGCCTGGCGTGCTGCAATTCATGGGGTCGCAAAGAGTCAGACACAACTGAGCAACTGAACTGAACTGAATGTGGTCTTGGAGGTATGAAAGCTCAGATAGGACCCAAGTCAAGGGTATGCTAAAATAATTGCTTTTCTATTTGCTTTTTACATCTTTCTGTTTCCTAATTTTCCTCCAGCAGATCTGCATTATTCTAGTCTAAAGCTACTATGTGAGAACTAGGTTCACATCGATTCATTAGTCCTTCCACTCTCGCAGGCCTTTGTTCCTTGTTGGTAACATGAGAGGTTTGGACTCTGTGATGCTTAAATTCATTTCAGCCCTGACAAACCAGAATTCAAGTACTCTAAGGAAATGGGAGTCAAGACTGAGGAGGAAACCACT
>SJYA01003278.1:44691-80364 GCA_006410615.1 Neotragus moschatus | reverse complement strand
CAACTGAAGAGGAAACCACTTAAAATAACAGGAATAATGTGGCCATAAATCTCTATATGTTAACATGGAATGATCTCAAAATAAAATTTTTTTAAGGGAGAATGCAGAATACTGCATAGTTTTGGTGTATGTACAAAGAAGTTATCTTGAATGATCTGAAAGAAACTGGTTACAATAATTCCTCTGAGTTAGGGGTAGGTGTGGAACTGGGAGTCATTTTTTTTTTAACTGTTTAAAAGAATATTTATTTATTTAGGCTGCTCAGGATCTTAGTTGCAGGCATGTGGGATCTTTAGTTGCAGCATGTAGGATCTAGTTTCCTGACCAGGGATGGAACCCAAGCCCTCTGCAGGGAAGCCCTCTAGGGGTAATTTTATACTCTTTGGTGCACTTGGGATGTTTAGCAGCTGAACTATATTGCCTTCTCAAATCAAGAAAAAAAAAAAGAAGTAGGAACACGTCATACCAACTTCCTGCCATTTAACTTTACAAACATCTAGAGCATTTAACATATGCCAGATATTTTCTTTGCATACTCTTCCTTCAACGGCACCTCAGCTTGCAAATTAGGTATTATCTCTATTTTACAGATTATTCAGAGAAGTTTTATCACTTGCTAGGGTCATTCAGCTTATGAGCAGCAGAGCTAAGATTTGGGCCCCCACTCTGCTTGTCTCGTGAGAACATGTTTGTATTTCCAGGGTATTTCACAAAGCAAGATGGAGGCTACCAGTTCTAGATGATTCTGACCCAGAGCAATGAAGAGAGCATACATTTGTGGAGTGTGTGCATAGCAGAGGAATTGTGGGTACCAGGTGTTGCAGGGAGCCCACACTTGATTTTTATTACTGGGTGTAGCCAAGGCATTGCTACACCTGCCCTCTCCCTGCCTCTCCAGGTGACAGAAGCTGCTTTCTGGCAGTGCCTATGTTTCTCAGCCTGAAGGCTATTTTTCTCCTTGGGTGAGATGGTTTGACCCCAGCTGAGCACCGATGAATTGATGCTTTTGAACTGTGGTGTTGGAAGACTCTTGAGAGTCCCTTGGACTGCGAGGAGATCTAACCAGTCCATCCTAAAGGAAATCAATCCTGAATATTCATTGGAAGGACTGATGCTGAAGCTCCAATACTTTGGCCACCTGATGCAAAGAACTGACTCACTGGAAAAGACCCTGATGCTGGGAAAGATTGAGGGCAGGAGGAGAAGGGGGACAACAGAGGATGAGATGGTGGGATGGCATCACTGGTCCAGTGAACATGAGTTTGAGCAAGCTCCAGGAGTTGGTGATGAACAGGGAAGCCTGGCGGGCTGCAGTTCATGGTGCTGCAGAGTCAGACACAACTGAGCAACTGAACAACAACGGGCAAGCCCAAGTGTTGGAGAGGGAACATTCTAGAGGCNTGGGATGGCATCACTGGTCCAGTGAACATGAGTTTGAGCAAGCTCCAGGAGTTGGTGATGAACAGGGAAGCCTGGCGGGCTGCAGTTCATGGTGCTGCAGAGTCAGACACAACTGAGCAACTGAACAACAACGGGCAAGCCCAAGTGTTGGAGAGGGAACATTCTAGAGGCAGCCTTCAGGCACATGAGCTCATTGTCTCATGGGTTAGGCTCACTGGCCGGTCCCTGAGGTCCCCAGCAGAATTGAGCCCTGGCTGCCTGTTGTGATTGCTGGCTCACCACCACTCTTTATTGTCTTCCTTCTCTCCCAGCAGCCTCTGCTCCTCTGTGGACAAGTTTCCTGAGATCACCTCCCAGACCAGTCCCTTGTGTTTGCTCCCTTGCTTCAGGGACTGCTTCTGGAAACTTCAAACTGTGGCGACAGGAAAAGCCCTGTAGAGGGATGACTCCAAGCAGAGAAGCCCAGCCAGCATTTCCTATTAGACTGAAAACAACATATCACTCCTATTTTGTGTGCCCGGCTGATTTCCTGTGCCGGACTCTGATGCATCATTTTGAGTGGGTAAATGCAGGACGCCTACACTTTGCATCGGCAGGCACAGGGACACAGGGACAGGTCTTGGACCTGTGTCCACATCACTTACAGCCAGGCCACCGGCCAGGAGATGACATGGAGAAGCCTCTGTGTGGTGGAGGGCTGCCATCCATGGCCGGGGCCAGAGAGAGGAGAGGGGTCGAGCTCGTTCCATTTTTATTGCAGCCATCCACACAGAGATGGAGCAGGCATGCCACCTCTTCGTCTGGACCTGACCTCTCCTTGGGGGGCTCCCAGACCCATCCCTGCCTGCAGCTGGCTCTGCCAGAACCTTCCACCTCTTAGGGCTTTTGAAAGAGATTCTTTGTGTTATTTTTAGCAAAATATAACTCAACGTGACTGGGAATTGCACACTTGAATAATGGAGCAAGTCAGAAAAAGACGAATGCCCAGCAATATTGCTCTGTTTGCACTGTTCCAGGCATCATGACCTCCATCTGTGCACGTGTGCAAAGGAAGGAAAGCCACGTGGAGACTTGCACACGTGCCAGGTAAGCAGGAGCGTGAGGGTTGCTGTCAATTAAGGCAGATTGTTTACACGTGGGTGGCAAAGCTTATGGCGCTGAGTCATGCTTATTTTTCACCCTCTCTTACTTTGAATTGGGCTCAAATTGAAGTGTGAGAATGAGATAGCAGATGGATTTGACAATTCCTTCTCTGTTCCCACTAACTGCTCTCTTGGGTCATACCCCCAGACTAGAAATTAAGCCTGAAATTTTCTATCAGGCCCCTTCCACAGCTTGGTCTCATCTCGATTCAGACTAATTTGGTTGTGGAGTTTTAAGGAGGTGCCCTCTACTGACCCCACATTTCTTTTCAAGGTTGACCCATCCAGATCTCAAAGGCTCGAAGACTTTTGGTATTGTTTTTCTTCTTGATCACTATCTCATCGAACTTGCCACCCCATCACTCTTCAGGGGTTTATCCTTCACAGCACTTTGCCTTTCGATTTGCACCATCTGTGTCTCTTAATATGAGGACAGAAGATGGCTGGTTTATCTGAATTCTTGTACTAGTATTCTAGTGGATTTCCTTACTGGAGTTGGAGCACTTCCTATAGAGCAGGGTCGTATTAATCTTCAAAACTGCTCAGGACTTCCCTGGCAGTCCAATGATTAGGGCTTTGGGCTTCTGTTGAAGGGAACACAGGTGCGATCCCTGGTTGGGGATCCTCATACTCCCCCATGTGGCCAAAAAACCCTTCTTTGCTAGTAACTTTCAAATATTCAATACAGTCTTATTAACTGAATTTACCATGCTGACATGACATCCCCATGACGTGTTTATTTTACAGCTGGAAATTTGTACCTTTTGAGTCCTTCACTCATACTGCCCAGCCCACTGCCTCCGGCAGTCAACATGGTGTTCTCCATGTCTGAGTTTGCTTTTGTGGTTTGGATTTTTTTTAATATTTCATTTTTAATATGGTCTTTGTCTTTTTCTAACATATGTCATTTATCATAATGCCCTCAAGGTTCATTTATGTTGTTACAAGTGGCAAGATTTTCTTTTTATGGCTGAAAAATGTTACATTACATATTGTATATTATATACATATATCTCACATTTTCTTATCTATTCATCAATCAGTGGACATGTAGGTTGTTTCCATGTCTTGGCTATTGTAAACATTAGTACATTGAACATCCGTGTACATATCTTTCAAAGTGGAATTGCTGGATTGTGTGGGAACTCAATTTTTAATTTGTTGAGGAACCACCATACTATTTTCCATAGTCTCTGTGCTAATTCACATTTTCACAAAAAGTACACAAGGGTTCTCTTTTCTCCAACTTACTTTAGTTTGTATGATCCATCTATGTTGCTGCAAATGGCATTATTTCCTTCTTTTTTGTGGCTGAGTAGTATTCCCTTGTATCCGTGTCTGACATCTTTTTTGTCCATTCACCTGTAAATGGGCTTTTAGGTTGTTTCCATGCCTTGGCTATTGTGAATAGTGTTGCTGTGAACATAGGGGCACTTGTGTATTTTTTACTTGCAATTTTGTCTGGCTATTTACATACCCAGGAGTGGGGTTGCAGGAGCATATGGCAGCTCTATTTTTAGTTTTTTTAGGAACTTCCATACTCTTCCCATAGTGGATGCACCAATTTACATTCTCACCAACAGTGTAGAAGGGTTCCCTTTTTTCTCTACACCCTCTCCAGCATTTATTGTTGGGAGCTTTTTGATGATGACCATTCTGACTGGTGTGAGGTGATACTTCATTTCAGTTTTGATTTGCACTTCTCTAATAATTAGCAATATTGAGCATCTTTTCATGTGCTTGTTGGCCATCTGTATGTCTTTGGAGAAATATATATTTAGGTCTTCTGCACATTTTTTGACTGGGTTGTTTTTGTTGTTGTTATTAAGTTGTATAAGTTATTTGTATATTTTGAAAATTAGGCCTTTGTTGGTTGCATCATTTGCAAATATTTTTAAACAGTCTAGGTTGTCCTTTGACTTAGTTTATGGTTTCCTTTGCCACACAAATGCTTGTAAGTTTTATTAGGTCCAATTTGTTTATTTTTGCTTTTATTTCTAGTGCCTTGGGATACCGACCAAGGCAATAGAAATAAGCATTAGTACAGTTTGTGTCAGAAAATATTTTGCCTATGTCCTCTTCTCGGAGTTTTATGGTCTCATGTCTTATATTTAAATCTTTATGGCTTAAAGAGATTCTTCATTTTTCTCCCACACAGATGTAGAGCATTCCATTCCATTCCATTATTAGTTACTTATCAATCAACATTTAGACTGTTTAAAATCTTTAGCTGTTTTAAATAAGTAGTCTACATTCTGTCTAAATTCTAATATTCTATAATATGTATCTTTACATTTATCAATGTCATGACTTCAGATTTTACTTTATGTGCAATGAGAAATTACTGATAGATTTGCAGTGAAAGAGAGAAATGATCCCGTTTATTTTTGCCAGCGAGGTTATCTAGATTGAAAGCAAAGAACCTGAATGCAGGCTAATGAGAAAGATGGAGTATGACTCAAAAAAGAACCAAAAAAGAGAAAAGTTACTTTTGTCAAGAAGTTTGGCTATGTGTCAGGACAGAAAAATAGCCTCTCTACTGCAGTTCTCAATAACTGAATTTGTGTCATGAAATCGAGCAGTTCCTCTGGGACGCTGAGCTTCTGGAATTTCCAGCGCAGTCTGCTTGCTGCACGTCACCTGGGCGGCCCTCCAGGGAGGAGCCAGTGGTGTGCTCTCATCATACGGTTTCCACACCACAGGCAGGCAGTCTGTTAGCCGACACAAGGGCCACTCACCATCTCGGCCTATCAATACCCCAGTTCTGAAAGTTTGAAGAGTTACAGGCTGGATTTTTCCCGGCTCTAAAAGCAGGGCCGTCAAAGGAGGGCTGACAGCAGTCCCCTGAAAACAATCTAAAGTCACCCGAAGAATGTGTAAATTCCTAAGTTCTTGCCGATGTCTGTTCAATCCATGCGAGGCTTGCTTAATATTTAGTTGAAGCTTTGAAGAGAATTACATGGTGAAGGGTTTGTTAGGGGTGGAAGCTGGGGTCTGGCAACAGGGCAGGAGTTCTTCATTCATTTCTTTTGCCACTGCACTGTTTCATTTTAGAAAAATATCTTGTAACCCACTGACACATCTGTTGGCCACATGGAGGTCAAATCCAGATGAGAATGAATTAGAATTATTTTGCCTCCATCTCAGGAAATTCGGTAATTAAAATAAAGGTGAAATTCAGGAAAGTTGTGCCTCTGTTCTTAGAGATATTAGTACTAGTGTCGGATTAATGAGCCTTGGATCTGAGTCTGGGGGCCCTTGTGTGCTCTTGGCTCTTACTGGCAGACTGCTTCACATGGGAAATATAGAATTCAGACCCTTTGTGGTTCCATATAAGCGCGCATGTGTTAAGGAACCAAAGCTCCCATTTCTAACTGCACAAGTGGAGACCACCCAGGCCTGCGAGAACTGCTGTGGTCCAGCCGCTCAGATGTGACATTGTAATTATTCAAAGGATATTTGCATTCGTTTGTTCTTAGTTTTAGAAAGTGAGCTCGATATGTGATCTGAAATTGTTTCTCTGAGCTGTCAGGAGTGGCTGCAGGCCTGGCCTGGCTCAGGTGATGCTGTCTTTGGAACATTTGGAACATGGAGGTAGGGTCCCCTTTGCCAGTCAGGTGTGTGTGTGTGAGAGGGACAGAGCCTGACTGAGTTCAGCACAGTCCCTTCTCACTCTTATAGGCCCTGGAAACACAAGGCATTGATTCCTGACTTCCCATATGCTGACCTTGACCCCAAACCCCAGTGGGACCCTAGTTCAGGATCCCAAGGATGACTCCTTGACTTGGTATGCCTCCTGAGTTGAGAAAAGACACCAACAGCCATGCTTTCCTTTCAAATCACTTACAGCAAGACAGAGGGACTATTTTTGTGGATGATGATCTATATTAAATCACATTCCACAGACCTCCTACTTACTGAGCTGCTGTTCTAGAAATGATGAACTTGGGAAAAGAAGCAGGAAATATGCTTGTGCTGTAAGCAAACCAGATCCTAGAAATCTTTTGGTCTCATCCTGGGGCCTGAAACAGTGACTTTTAGTGCTGCCATAGCAGAGTTTGAAATGGTTATTATATTCTGCTGAAATAATATTCAGTTCAGTTCAGTTGCTCAGTCGTGTCCGACTCTTTGCAACCCCATGAATTGCAGCACACCAGGCNATAGACTTCTCTCATTTAGGGGGAAGGGCTCTCGGTGTCTGTGGATAAGTCAGTTTGCCGTAATTTGTGCGGCTTACTGTTCTGTAGGTCTGGGGCTTGAGGGGTGGGAGATGATAGCTGGGCCGAGGACGGCTCATTGTGTAACTGTGCGTGCTTTATTTGGCGAGATACAGTGTACCAGTACACATGCAGCACAGTGAGGGTAAGCCACAGAAAAGGCTGCACGGGTGGCTCTAGAAGTTACTTGAAAGTTGTTTCTGGCTCTCAGTATATAAGTAATGTGTGCGACCATCTAATAGCAAAAGGCGTCTGGTTGAGGGCTCAGAGCCGAATGTGTCTAGCTCACCTCCTGAAGTCTTTTTGTAAAGACTGAGTGCATAGCTTATTACTGAGTTTACTGAAGAGCTAGATCTCTAGTGAGCAGCTTACGCTCTCGCTATTTGTTGCTGTTGCTCAGTCGCCAAGTTGTGTCCGACTCTTGCCCACCCCGTGGACTGTAGCACACCACGCTCCTCTGTTTCCGGGAGTTTTTTCAGATTTATGTCCATTGAGTCGGTGATGCCATCCAGCCATCTCATCCTCTGTCCGCCCTCCTGCCCTCAATCTTTCCCAGCATCAGGGTCTTTTCCAGTGAGTTGGCTCTTCGCATCAGGTGGCCAAAGTATTGAAGCTTCAGCTTCAGCATCAGTCCTTCCATTGAATATTCAGGGTTGAGTACATGATTACTTTGTCATTATTGAAGGTATGATTACATTCAGTTCAGCTCAGTCGCTCAGTCATGTCCAACTCTTTGTGACCCCATGGATCGCAGCACACCAGGCCTCCCTGTCCATCACCAACTCCCGGAGTTCACTCAGACTCATGTCCATCGAGTCAGTGATGCCATCCAGCCATCTCATCCTCAGTCATGCCCTTCTCCTGCCCCCAATCCCTCCCAGCATCAGAGTCTTTTCCAATGAGTCAACTCTTCGCATGAGGTGGCCAAAGTACTGGTATCTTATTTAAAATATTGTAACAATTCTGACAACACTTCACCTTTCTGGACTGTACTAAGTTATCCTATAAGGATTTAATAAAAGTAGTTAGTTAGAAGGCAGTTTTCCTGAGAGTTGGCCCATATTAAATGACCTATTTTTCTTAAGAATTAAAAAAAAAAGTTCTAATATGTATTAAAATATATTTAGGAATGCTTCCATTTCAGGAAAACGGTCATTTTTAATACATTTAGATCAGTACAATTAAATGTAAGGTTTATTTATTTATTTATTTTAATGTAAGGTTTAAAATAACATGCTTTGGAGAGTTAATTTGTGAGAACTTAGGTTGCCTTGGTGAACCGTGAGAGCGTTGGCTGTGCTTTGTAACTGGAGTTGCACCACCAGGTACAACTGTGGTGTTGACTTCTTGTAGTGATATATACAAATATTGAATTACTAGTTTGTACAAACCTAGATAGCATATTAAAAAGCAGAGACATTACTTTGCCAACAAAGGTCCGTCTACTCAAGGCTATGGTTTTTCCAGTGGTTATGTATGGATGTGAGAGTTGGACTGTGAAGAAAGCTGAGCACCGAAGAATTGATGCTTTTGAACTGCAGAAGACTCTTGAGAGTCCCTTGGACTGCAAGGAGATCCAACCAGTCCATCCTAAAGGAAATCAGTCCTGGGTGTTCATTGGAAAGACTTATGCTGAAGCTGAAACTCCAGGACTTTGGCCACCTGATGCGAAGAGTTGACTCATTGGAAAAGATCCTGATGCTGGGAGGGATTGGGGGCAGGAGGAGAAGGGGATGATAGAGGATGGGCTGGATGGCATCACCGACTCGATGGACAGGAGTTTGGGTGAACTCTGGGAGTTGGTGATGGACAGGGAGGCCTGGTGTGCTGCGATTCATGGGGTCACAAAGAGTTGGACACGAACGACTGAGCGACTGAACTGAAGGACTGAAACTAATATATTTTATGTCAATTGTATAGCAATTAAAAAAAAAAGAACTGGGGATGTCCGTGATGGTCCAGGGGCGAGGACTCCACTCTCCCAGCGGAAGGGAACTAGGTCTCACACACTGCAACTGAAGATCCAGTGCAGCCAAATAAATATTCAAAATATTAAAAAAGATAATTGCACCTTATGTTTGCATATAGCTTTATGCTGCCCGAATGTATTTGTGTCAGTGTTATATAGAATAATAGTCATCCTTGTAGGTTACGCCCTGAGGAGACATGAGGTTCCCTGGTGGCTCAGCCGTAAAAAATCTGCCTGCTGACACAGGAGATGTCGGTTCAGTCCCTGGGGGGGGAAGATCCATGGACAGAGGAGCCTGGTGGGCTGTATATAGTCCATGGGGTCCCAGAGAGTCAGACATGACCAGCAACTCAACAAGAGCATAAGTAAAGTTGCCCATGATTCCTTAGAAGTGGCTTGCCCTGCCTGAGTCACTGAGTCTCATTCTCAAACAGGTCACTCTGGGTAAGGCCTTGGTTGCGTGATTGAGTCATCTAGTTTATCCTGGTTAAAGGGAGCCGCTTTTTATGGAACCTGCACAAATAACTATATTGCCATGAAAAGTGCAGAGCCTTAGTGCGTATTTAAATATTTTTCAGGAAATACCGCATTAATCAAGCACTGTTCTTTTTGTTGTGATTTCTAATTGGTAGGTTAACATCCTGTTTTCTGTCACAGTGTGGAAATCCTTGGTACTGGAAACTGTCAGAGACCTTCGTATCTGCTGGGAAATACCTGGTGTGTGTGGACTCTCCTGAGACCCTGTCTTCATCATTACCCTCTAATTTGTTGGTCTTTTCCAGGTTCATATTGAGATCCACTGAAGACCTTCCGCGAACTGACGGGCGTGTCCTGGGGCTCAGGGTGTCAGAGACACAGCATGGGGAACGGACGCAGGCCTCTCCGCACCTGCCTCGCGGAGGAGCAGGGCGCGGGTGCTGCCTCGGACAGAGCCTCGTGCAGAGAGCTGTGGAGTGAGAGAAGGCAGGAGGCGAGCCCTGGCCCAGCAGATGCCGCTTCCTGGGCGAGGAGGCCTGCGGTCTATGCCCGGGGAGATCCAGGAAAGGAGGAGTCATCACTGGAAACAAAGCGTGACCCGCGTGGCGCCAGCCCCTCGCCTCGCGGTGGCCTTGAGGCGCTTCCACGGTGGCAAGCAGCAGTACGAAGAAACTCAGCCTCAGCGGCCGCGCAGAGCAACACTGCGGGTCTGCCCTCGGCTCTTGCTGGGGAGCGGGGTGTGGGGCCGGCCCGCGCGTCGGGGAGGCTCCGGGCATGGACTGGCCGCGGGCAGCGCCCAGGCCCACTGGCGGCCACAGAGGATGGAGCCATGGTGGAGAGCCCCGGGGGTCAGGACTGCTGGGCCGGCAGAGAGGGTCCGGAAAGGGGGTTTCTGAGGATGACCCGGCCCGGGCTTTTCTGGAGAAGCTGGACTCTACATCGGCACCCCCTTGCCTGCGATCCATCCTGCTGCACGCACATCCCCTAATGTTCTTGAATGATGAGACGGAGAGTGTTTTCCCTGGCCCTTCAGAGCCATGTTTCCAGAGCCAAGAGTAGAATACAAGAAAACGCTTTCATGGGAAAAAAGTACCTCAGATGATCTGCAGGTAACAGTGGCGTCACTGGCTGCACAAGCTTTTGAATGAGCAAATCTTATGCCGCGGTTAAGGTACAGGCAGACCAATAAAAATAGAGTAAGCGCTGTCCTCAAAGGCTTTCTTTCGCATTAACTCTGGACGCACACGGCGCGCACTGAAGCTCCGGCTTTGATTCGTGTGACCAGATAGACTTAAAGTCAATGGAACTTGAACCCACAGAAAGCCGGTTGATACGGAAGGCAGTCTGTGCTTGAAAGACATTTAGACTTGGGAAGCCACGTCAAGGAGGTTATTGACATTACCTTACACAGCTATCAGATGAGAATCGAAAGCTGTAACAGCAAGCTTTGAGTTTACCTTCAGCACCATCTGNTTGAACCCACAGAAAGCCGGTTGATACGGAAGGCAGTCTGTGCTTGAAAGACATTTAGACTTGGGAAGCCACGTCAAGGAGGTTATTGACATTACCTTACACAGCTATCAGATGAGAATCGAAAGCTGTAACAGCAAGCTTTGAGTTTACCTTCAGCACCATCTGGCAGGGCCACTGTCCCAGGCACTCTCTCTCTAGCCTGTTCTCTGACCATCTGACGAGAGTAGGTATTTGTAAAAGTCAACCCTGCTGGGCTTGTTCTGAGCCAGGCCAAGTTGATGGGAAGCTGTTGTCACTTCTGCATTTTGTAGAATAATTTGAGCAAAGGCTGATATCTTTTCTCACACCCCTTTCCTTCCACTTGACATGCAATTTACATGGAGGCCCTACGGTGAAAGTTGCAATATTAACATTAACTTTAGATAACCCTTCCTCAAACTAGGAACCCTAGCAGTGTTAACCCAAAATAAAAAATGAGCTTGAGCCTGTCTGCCGGAGCTCAGTCATAGAGGGAAAGAAATAAAGCAAGTATTTCCCCTTACGGAAGGTCTCCAGCTCCTAGGAGTTGAGATGTCTCCTGCACTAACCTTTTTCTGCGATGACCCCTTTTGTCATGTGGTTGGTAAATTCGATGAAACACCCTGAAGAGCAATTTTTAAGGAGCCCAAAGGAAGACGCCCCATTTCTGGAGATATTGATTGCATTTATCAGTTTCTGTCGCGTGCTGAATTACCGTGCCGTGTGCTGTTTTAGTGTTCTGGGGAAATGAAAAATAAACCCTGTTCTTTAGCATAATAAATGCCTTATTTTACGTGTGTAGTCTTGGTTCCCCTTGTCTTTATTATTAATACAGCCTGCCTCGTACTTCAGTCTGTTTGCGAAAAGTCGTTCACTGATTTAGAAGATTGGAAGCAGAGAATGAAAAGCAAAATGTAAAATTACTCTGGAACTCAGCTCTCCAGATGGAATGAAGTAACGTATTATGATCCTTGTGGAGAGGGTGCTCACCCTCGTGAAACAGTGGTCTGCAGCCAGTCCAAAAGGACACTGACCCGACCAGCCGAAGCAAGCCCTGGCTAGTGGACTCTCCACCTCAGAGTCTCCAACGGGCGGTGGAGCGAGGAGACACATTCAGTGTTTTAGAATGGGGTCAGTTTTCTGTCCCCCTTCCCTCCCCACCCCCCCTTTTTTTGTTGTTTTAAACTCAGTCTACTTTGAGATGGAGGTTTCCATGACACATCAGCGCTCTTTCTTTTGTAAATTCCAAGTATGTGAATTTTCAAACAGTTGCAAAGAACAAATTCAGAATTCCCTATTTCGCATTAACTAAATTAACTTGTGGCACTAGTGGTAAAGAATCTGCCCCCTCAGGCAGGAGACGGTGGTGTGGTCAAACCCACGTGGGCTGGATCCCTGGATTGGGAAGACCCCCTTGAGGAGGGCGTGGCAACCCACTCCAGTGCTCTTGCCTAGAGAATCCTGCGGACAGAGGAGCCTGGCGGGCTGTGGTCCTTGAAGTCTCAGTCAGACACCGTTGAAGCGACTTAGCACACACAGATTAACGTGACGTGTTTTCGTATAGTTACGTCAGAATAAGGTAAGTGTTGTTATGAAAGCTTTGTGGAAAAGCTCACAGTAGCTTTTTTGCTTGCATTATTTTTTAGTACACGTCCACTGCTGACATTGTTCCTTCTGGTGCTATGCTGTCTCCAGGTCTGTCCGAAGGTGGCCCCTCCTGTGGAAAGTTCTGGGGTAGAAAGGTGCTGATAAATGTAGCGTATGAAACCTATAAAATTTCAGGACTGTGAAGGATGGCCTTCTATAAACCATTCTATTTTTGAAGCAATTAGAGAAATAAGATACTCTTTTGAACAAGTTGTTTCCATGATTGAATTATAAAAGAATCTCTCACTTGAAATATTTTAAATGTACCATTTTGGCAGTGAAAACTGAGGGAAGCCTGTCTTAAAAGTTCTGATGTCTACGTGCATGTTCTTTGCCTTTACGGATTCTGTTCTTAAGGACTAGACAGCACAGTCACTTTAAATTTAGAAACAGTATATAGTGCAAAATCTTGGACTTGGTTATTCACATTTGGAAATCATGAAATCTTTTTCACATGGAGTGGGTGTTGAGATCTTGAAGTGATTAGGAAGTTGCCAGCCTGTAGAGAATAAAAAATTAAGAAGCTTGTGTTTACATGGATGATTTTTACATGACTTGATTTTATAGCTAGGAAGCAACACGTATTTTGGAGCTTTGTGTGTTCTAAAACGCATATAGGCCATTTCCTGTAATTTCACACAGAATAAGAGATGTGGGGACTTCCTGGTGGTCCAGTGGATAAGACACTTTTGAATTTGCACTGCAGGGGACCTGTGTTTGATCCCTGGTCAGGGAACTAATTAAAATCTAATTAAAATTAAAAGATGCTCCTTGGAAGAAAAGCTATAACAAATCTAGACAGTTTATTAAAAAGCAGAGAGGTTACTTTGCCGACAAAGGTGCATATTAAGTCAAAGCTATGGTTTTTCCAGTAGGCACATAGGGATGTGAGAGCGGGCCCATAAGGATGGCTGAATGCCAAAGGNGCTCCTTGGAAGAAAAGCTATAACAAATCTAGACAGTTTATTAAAAAGCAGAGAGGTTACTTTGCCGACAAAGGTGCATATTAAGTCAAAGCTATGGTTTTTCCAGTAGGCACATAGGGATGTGAGAGCGGGCCCATAAGGATGGCTGAATGCCAAAGGATTGATGCTTTTGAGCTGTGGTGTTGGAGAAGACCCTTGAGAGTCCCTTGGACTGCAAGGAGATCCAACCAGTTCATCCTAAAGGAGATCAGTTCTGAATATTCATTGGAGGGACTGATGCTGAAACTCCAGTCTTTGGGCACCTGATGTGAAGGGCTGACTCATTGGAAAAGACCCTGAAACTGGGAAAGATTGAAGGCAGGAGGAGAGGGGTTCAACAGAGGATAAGATGGTTGGATGGCATCACCGGCTCAATGGACATCAGTCTGAATAAGCTCTGGGAGTTGGTGATGGACAAGGAGGCCTGGCGTGCTGCTTGGCTCTCCTCTGCTTCCAGAATGTTACCTCTTCCCCACCCCCCCACCCCAATCTTAAGGAAACTTGAATGCACTGGACCAATTTAAACAAAGTATCTGTTCACTTATCCTTTGTACTTCACACTTTGCCAACTCCACAGAGCTGTGTATCTGCATTGGTGAAATGTGATTAGAAAACTTGTTTGCCAGGAGCCTGACTGCTTCCTAAAGGTCATCTTCACAGGGTTATGTTTCCCTTTTCCTGAAACGAACGTGTGCCATTGAGTGGAAGGCATCTTTGAGGACTGGTGACTTCTGGTAAACAGTGGCGGTTCAAGGAGCAGGCATGGCTCTGGTTCTGCTCTGTGTTTTGAATAGTTTCCTTTTAAAAATCGTTTAGGTATAGAACACAAGGGATTTTTATAGGGAGCTGTGCCTTGCCACAGTATCAGAGTGGAAAATGCTTTTAGGTTTTTAAAATTTTTTTTAAGGAAGTGGACTTAACTTGTTTTCCTTCCCCATCTACCTACAAAGCGTTCTGTTTCGATCAGAAACAGGTAATTTGCTTCAGAATTGGAAATAGGCTCTGTTTTCCTTCTCTTAACACTTGTCTTCTGTGTTAAGATTACAGGCACTTTGCCACTGGTGTTTGTCCGAGGTGATTTGGAGAAAGCATCAAGTCCTCTGCTCCTTCTTTTTTTCTAAGAGTGACTTTTTTTTTTTTTTGAAGTCTTTATTGATTTGTTACAGTATTGCTCCTGGATTTTTTTTTTGTTTGTTTGTTTTTGTTTTTGTTTTTCGGCCAGGAGGCTTGTGGGATCTTAATGCCCTGACCAGGGATCCAACCCACACCCCCTGCATTGGAAGGCGAGGTCTTAAGCACTGGACCACCAGGGAAGTCCCTCTGTGCTCCTTTGACTTAAATTGCTGTATTAGTCATTTTCCAGAGAAACAATAGAATCTACATGATGAGGTTTATCACAAGAATTGGCTCACGGGATCACGGAGGCCGAGAAACCCCACTGTCTGCCATCTGCGGACAAGAGATTCGAGGAAGCTAGACGTCATCCAGTCCAAGTCCCAAGGTCTGAGAACCAGGGGCACCCATGTCCACGGGCGGAACAGGGACTCTTCAGCTCAAGCAGAGCAAAATCGCCCTTTCTCCTTTGTTCTATTAACTTCTAGTGTTTTGGATGATGGCCGCCTGCACTGGTGAGGGTGATTGAGTCTTGACTTTTATTTAGCATTTTATCTGAGGCTCTAATAGGAGTAAAAGAAAATGAAGATCAATTTCACATTCAGTTTTAAGGAGTCTTGTGACAGGGAAAGCACACAGGCGGCGACAACCTTAAAAGCATGAAAACGCCTTATCAGTCAGTCCAGTCGCTCAGTCGTGCCCGACTCTCTACCACCCAATGGACTGCAGCACGCCAGGCCTCCCTCTCCATCACCAGCTCCCGGAGCTCACTCAAACTCGTGTCCATCGAGTCGGTGATGCCATCCAATCATCTCATTCTCTGTCACCCCCTTCCACCTTCAATCTTTCCCAGCACCTGGGTCTTTTCCAATGAGTCAGCTCTTCACATCAGGTGGCCAAAGTATTGGAGTTTCAGCTTCAACATCAGCCCTTCCAATGAATATTCAGGACTGATTTCCTTTAGGATGGACTGGTTGGATCTCCTTGCAGTCCAAGGGACTCTCAAGAGTTCTCCAACACCACAGTTCAAAAGCATCAAATCTTCGGTGCTCAGCTTTTATAGTCCAATTCTCACATCCAAACACGACTACTGGAAAAACCATAGCTTTGATTAGACTGACCTTTGTTGGCAGACGCCTTATAATACACAAGAAAACACTATAAGGACTTCCTGTAAGGAGGTAGTCTGAATATCTGCGAAGTCTTTCCAGTCTGAAGACTCCGACATCCGTTGTTCTGTTTTTCCCAGTTCTAACCTGGAACTCCAGACAAAACAATTAAAAAAACTTTTCTAGGCAAAGGCGTCTCTGCTGCTACTGTTGCTGTTTAGTCACTAAGTCCAGTCGGACTCTTTTGCGATCCATTGACTGTAGCCTGCCAGGCTCCTCTGTCCACGGGATTTCCCAGGCAAGAATGCTGGAGCCGGTTGCCATTCCCTTTTCCCTGAGGAGGGTGATCTTGACTCAACCTGCAGATTCAATTGCTGATAGTCTCTTCTGGAAATACTCTCCTTCACCCAGAATGCATGTTTTACCAGCTATCTGGGCATCACTTAACCCAGCCAAGGTGACGTGAAATTAACCACTGCAATTGCATTGCTGCCTCTGTTCAGCTGAGTTCTCAGATGCATCAGAGTCTACTGGGTTTCCCTGGTGGTCCAGAGGCTGACACTCCAAGTTCCCAATGCAGGGGCCCCGGGTTCAATCACGGGTCAGGAAACTGCATTCCCCGTGCTACAACTAAGACCCATTGCAGCCAAATAAATAAATATATTTAAAATCTAGTTCTTCGTAGAACGGCTAAGGGGATATAGCTAGGACATGGCACCGTTTCCTGTCACTCCCATCGCCCTTCTATGACCGGATAAGGACTTGTGCCTGTTCAGAAAAACCTCCTTTATGAGGGTGATCTGAGAAAAGAGGGGAGCTGGCTTAGTTCCCATGCAGCTACTCTGTTCTCTATGGGGCAAGTCCAAACATACATAGGCCTAAGTTCACTCAGAACTTGAGGTTGCAGCGGTAAGGGAAACACTCATTTTCCAGCCTCATGGTGCCTTTGGGAGAGAACACTCAGCCAGATTCTGGGCCCTGCATCCGGGTGAGTGGCATGCAGGGTTCATTGTTCAGCTACTGTTCACATTTCCTATTCCACTGTGTAAGGTTGAGGTCTTTATTATTCTAAAAAAAAAAAAAAAAAATTATTTTAAAATATGTTTTCCTTACTTGGCTGTATTGGGTGCAGCACACAGGCTTAGTTGCTCCATGGCATGTGGGATCTTAGTTCCCTGACCAGGGATCTAACCCACATTCCTGGCATCGCAAGGTGGATTTTTAACCACAGGACCACCAGGGAATTCCCTCAAGTAACTATTAAATGGCCTTTTTCACTCTGGGCAAATTCCAACAGAACATTCTGTTTCCCTCTGAACAACTGAATTCGGTGCCAGTGGGTGGGGCACCGCTACCCAGACTCTGTGTTGTTAGTAATCTTAGTAACTCAGGGTAATTTCAGTGTAGCTGCCGGCTAATTCAAAGGGAATGAGTGGGTGGGGTGTAAAGCTAGCCTCGCAGTGGGCACATGTGGTCCGTTTTTGCCACAAGAGGGAGCCACCTGTTCACTCTGGGTGTGTTGTTTCAGGGAAGGTCTTGGTTTTTTTCCCTTCCCAGTTATTTTGTTTATCCAAATTCTTAAGCAAAAGTGAACGTGAAAACACAGGCATTGGTTCAGTTCACTGTGGTTGGTTAAGCTCAGTGAGGGTGATAAGATTTGTAACTCTTTTAAGTGAATACCCACAGNGTTTCAGGGAAGGTCTTGGTTTTTTTCCCTTCCCAGTTATTTTGTTTATCCAAATTCTTAAGCAAAAGTGAACGTGAAAACACAGGCATTGGTTCAGTTCACTGTGGTTGGTTAAGCTCAGTGAGGGTGATAAGATTTGTAACTCTTTTAAGTGAATACCCACAGCTGGTGCTCTGAAACCAGAAGGTCCCCGTGTTAGGAAACGAATTTCAGTGGTTTTGTTTTTCTTTCTTTCAGTATGAAAGTATGAAACCACATTTTCACCCCGTATCAACAAGAATGGTGGTTTAGTCAGCATGTTCTCTTCTGCCCAGAGCAGCTGAGCCCTGACGAGCCCCTTTAGAAGGGTCAAGGTTTAACTGAGCCCTGTCCACGTGTGAGAGCCTCTTGGAGACCCTTGAAGGGAAACTTGCCTCCCCATACGAGTCATTTCTTCACTCCCGAAATCACAGCTTTACATTTCTTTGATGGCTCATCGTGAAATCCTTTTAAAACGTCAGAATCTGTTAAAGTATTGGGAGCTGCTATTATTCTATAATGTCAATGAATGATTGCTCCTTCTGGTGCATTTTGGTAAAAGACCTACTGGAATTTTTTAACATGATAAATTGTGATAATATATATATATAAATAGCATACCAGTGATTTAATTTCTTGGAAACGTTCTGAGTACCACTTAGGACTTATTAAAATAAAAGCAGTTTGTTTGAATAAACTCCAGGCTTCCTCTTTGTGAGATATTTCCGTTCGGGTCTCTTGGGAGAAAAATTGCTTGGATATTGTTCCCTCTCTCCTGCCCGATTCAGACACGTACTATTCAAAGCTCCTCAGAGATTTTGCAAGATCCCAAAATCTGGCCTGAATTTCTTGCAAAACTCATGTCTTTATGTTATGAACCTCATACATTTATGCATATGGTTCACCCCCATGTTTACAGTTCTCTTAAGATGTTTCAGAATGAGGATGTTTCATTAAAAGAGAAACTAACAATAATGTTCAAACTCCTAAGAACATCCTTTTGTGGACCTCCCAGCTCTGCAGCACGAAGGGGCAGCTGGCCAGAACAGTCACTCAGTCTTCAGAATGATGGTTCTCATTTCAGTACCAAGGACATGGAGGCCAGATGGCCTAGCTAGTAACCGGCAGAGACATGATTTAAATAGTTGACCGATTTCCCCGGTGGTCTGGTGGTCCAGAGGTTACCTGCCTGCCAATGCGGGGGGACATGGGTTTGATTTCTCCTCTGGGAAGATCCCACAGCTACAAGACACATGCACTTCAAGATTAAAGAAAAAAAGAAAAAGACCTTGAATGAATATAAGGTATGGACATTATATCCAATAGGGTAGAAGCTACCACAAGTGATTACTTAAAATTTTTCTCAATGTATTTATTTTTTAAATTATGAAAGTAAGATAATGCATTTACAGGAGACTTGGAAAATACAGAACAAGATTACATATATTACAATTAACTTTTTAAGTAGGTAAATTAAGATTTTTAGTCGAAGTTTTAATAGCAAACTCAAAAATTAATAGAATGAATATATAGAAAAGTGTATATCTATACAGATGGCTAACAAACACGTGAAAAGATACTCAACGTAGCTCATTATTAGAGAAATGCAAATCAAAACGACAAAACCGCCTCACACCAGTCAGAATGGCCATTATCAAAAAGTCTACAAACAATAAATACTGGAGAGGGTGTGGAGAAAAGGGACCGCTCTTGCACTATTGGTGGGAATGCAAATTGATACAGTCACTAGGGAAGATGATATGGAGATTCCTTAAAAAACTTGGAATAAAACCACCATATGACCCAGCAGTCCCACTCCTAGGCATATATCCTGAGGAAACCAGAGCTGAAGGAGACGCACGTATCCCGTTGTTCATTGCAGCACTATTTACAATAGCTAGACCATGGAAGCCACCTAGATGTCCATCGACAGATGAATGGATAAAGNTAAAACCACCATATGACCCAGCAGTCCCACTCCTAGGCATATATCCTGAGGAAACCAGAGCTGAAGGAGACGCACGTATCCCGTTGTTCATTGCAGCACTATTTACAATAGCTAGACCATGGAAGCCACCTAGATGTCCATCGACAGATGAATGGATAAAGCAGCTGTGGTACATTACACGATGCAATATTACTCTGCCATAAAAAGGAACGCCTTTGAGTCAGTTCTAATGAGGTGGATGAACCTGGAACCTATTATACGGAGTGAAGTGAGTCAGAAAGAGAGAGAAAAATACTGTCTAACGCATATATACGGAATCTAGAAAACTGGTGCTGAAGAACTTACTTACAGAGCAGCAGTGGAGAAACAGACACAGAGAATAGACGTGCGGACATGGGAGAGGGGAGGAGAGGGGGAGGTGTATGGAGAGAGTCACAGGGAAACTTACCACATGTAAAATAGCCAACGGGAATTTGCTGTATGGCTCAGCAAACTCAAACGGGGGCTCTGTATCAACCTAGAGGGGTGGAGTGGGGAGAGAGATGGGAGGGAGTTTCAAAAGGGAGGGGATATGTGTATACCTATGGCTAATTCTCATTGAGGTTTGACAGAAAGCCACAAAATTCTGAAAAGCAATTATCCTTCAATAAAAATAAATTAATTAAAAAAAGAAAGTAGAAAGGATACAGCATACCTGAAAAGCACCATGAACCAATTCAACATAATTAAGATTTATACAGTTTTCACGCAGCAGTAGGATACTCTATTCAACATCCCATAGACTTTAAACTTGGGGACACTGGAACATATCCAAGGACATAAAGCAAGGTGCAAAAATTTCATAATATTCACTGCTGATGGTGACTGCAGCCACGAAATCAAAAGACGCTTACTCCTTGGAAGAAAAGTTATGACCAACCTAGATAGCATATTCAAAAGCAGAGATATTACTTTGCTGACTAAGGTCCATCTAGTCAAGGCTATGGTTTTTCCAGTAGTCATGTATGGATGTGAGAGTTGGACTGTGAAGAAGGCTGAGCGCTGAAGAATTGATGCTTTTAAAGTGTGGTGTTGGAGAAGACTCTTGAGAGTCCCTTGGACTGCAAGGAGATCCAACCAGTCCANTCAAGGCTATGGTTTTTCCAGTAGTCATGTATGGATGTGAGAGTTGGACTGTGAAGAAGGCTGAGCGCTGAAGAATTGATGCTTTTAAAGTGTGGTGTTGGAGAAGACTCTTGAGAGTCCCTTGGACTGCAAGGAGATCCAACCAGTCCATTCTGAAGGAGATCGGCCCTGGGATTTCTTGGGAATGATGTTGAAGCTGAAACTCCAGTACTTTGGCCACCTCATTCGAAGAGTTGACTCATTGGAAAAGACTCTGATGCTGGGAGGGATTGGGGGCAGGAGGAGAAGGGGACAACAGAGGATGAGATGGCTGGATGGCATCACTGACTCGATGGGTGTGAGTCTGAGTGAACTCCAGGAGTTGGTGATGGACAGGGAGGCCTGGCGTGCTGCGATTCATGGGGTCGCAAAGAGTCGGATACTACTGAGCGACTGAACTGAACTGAACTGAACTGAAAGGTATTGAAATCATACAGACTGTGTTCTCTCATCTCTGCAATTATGGTAGAAATTATTATCAAAACATATTTGAAAATACACATGTTTTCAAGTGCAGTGTGACATTTACCAAGAGAGATCTTTGACTTAGCCATTGAAAGCCTCAGCGTTACAAGACTGAAAAAACACAGAGGGTGATTGCAGAGAAGAAGGCATTTAAATTAGAAATTAATTTCAAAGATACTTTAAAAACCCATGTATTTGGAAATTAAATGTCCACTTTTAAATGATGGGCATATCTAAGAAGGCATAACAAGGAAAATTAGGAAATATTCTTAAAGTTTAACTGAAATATATAAAATTTAAAATTCAGTTCTCACTCACGATAGCCACCTTTCAAGGGCTCGAGGGCTAGAGGGACTCGTGGCCACTGCTTCAGGCAGTGCAGAGAACGACCATTTCCACCGTCACGGAGAGTTCTGCGGGACAGTCTGTTACAGACAGACATGTGACAATTCTGCTTCTCCAAGATCTTTACTATGACACGGTGTGTGATTTTTTTTTTTTTTTTTTTTNATTTTCTATTTTATGTTAAATTTATAATTCTGTATGCTTCCTATCAAGAAGTGAGGCGCAAACAGTATATTAGCTTATCATGATACACAATAAACTATGATGGGATCTTTATTGAATTTGAATTGTATTTATGGTCTAATATGGGAAAAATCTGCATCTTATAATATTAAGGTTTCTAATACATAAATGTCTGTTTCTTCATTTATTTGGGCTTTCTTAAATGTTTTAAAATTATTTTATAATTCACTGAGGTAACTTACACTTTTTGTTGCTTTTGTAAATGAGTGTTTGTTTTTAAATTATATTTTCATTTTGTCATCCTTTAAAATGTATGAGGAAGAACAGATATTTCTGACAAGATGAGACATTTATGAACAGTAAAAATAAGATGGTGGAACTTGTCCTATCAAATATCAAACTGTAGATTTGCTCAAATAGTAGTTAATAGTAAATTAAGACAGTGTTTTTGCCTCAGCGAGAGTTGTATTGACTAGTAGAACAGAATGGTTACCCAGAAACTGGTCCAGATATATGGAATCCTGCTGTGACAAGGGTGGCATTGCAGGTGGGGAAGGGGGAACATGGAGAGTATTTTTAAACAATGCTAGCAGTAGTTATCCACATGAGTTTATTATATAGGATCTATGTGAAGCTGGGTCCCTATTTCACACTGTGTACAAAAATCATTTGCACATAGAGTGGCACCCCACTCCAGTACTCTTGCCTGGAAAATCCCATGGACGAAGGAGCCTGGTAGGCTGCAGTCTATGGGGTCGCTAGGAGTCGGACATGACTGAGCAACTTCACTTTCACTTTTCACTTTCATGCACTGGAGAAGGAAATGGCAACCCACTCCAGTGTTCTTGCCTGGAGAATCTCAGGGATGGGGGAGCCTGGTGGGCTGCCGTCTCTGGGGTCGCACAGAGTCGGACACGACTGAGGTAACTTAGCAGTTAGCAGAAGTGTGAAAATGCTTTTAGAGCATATGAGAGGAATATACAGTTTTTATATCACTGGGATAGGGAAGAATTTTCTGTGACAACATAGAAAAAAACTAGCCTTGGAAGGAAAAATTGATAAATTTTAGTACATTAAAATCAACTACCTCTGTTCAATTCAAAAATCCTTTAATGAACTTGAAGCTGCAACCTGGAGGAAGTTGCTTGCTACACACAGAACCAAAAAAAGCTTTAGAGTACAGAATGAATCAATAAGAAAAAGACAAATAGCTGGATAGAAAAATAGGCAAAAAGACATGAATGGCCATTTCATAAAAAAATACATGTTATAAGGCATTGTAAATATCATAAAAAATGTTCAACCTTTTTACTAATTAGGCAAGATAATAATGTATGCCAAAAATTAAAGAGATTTTCCAACATCATATATTGGAGGGGGTGTGGATCAACAGGAATTCTTTTTCTTTTTTTTTTTGGTCATTATCTGTATTTTATTAGACTCCATGACTTTTTTTAATATATATTTTTTGACATATGGTTGGTTTACAAAGTTGTGCCAATCTCTGCTGTGCAGCAAAGTGACTCTGTTATACACATATTCTTTTTAAAAATTATTTTCCATATGGTTTATTCCCAGAAGATTGGATATAGTTCCTGTGCTATTCAGTAAGACCTTGTTTATCCCAATAGGAATTCTGATACACCACTAGAATATAAATTCGTCAATCACTTTGGAAAACAAATTAGCTTTATGTTGTGAAGTTGAATCTTTCAACTTTCTGACAGCATCTGTAACCCTATAGGAACTCACATATGTGTACTAGAAGATGTGTAGAAGAATATTCACACCAGTCTGATTCATAATAGCAAAAAAAACTTGGAAGTAACCCTGATGTCCTTGATAGAGAATGGAAAATTAAATTGTGGTATATTGATGTAAAAATATTAAGCATTAAAAATAAATGGACTGTAGCTATATATTGGTTCCTTTCAATGTAATTAGGCTAGCTTTGTAATTATCAGTGTCAAAAAATAATAAAGCAGTTTTATTTTGGGGGTAAGCAACATTTACCCATTTGTGGGAAAAAAATTTTACTGAATTCCTGCTGTGTGCCAGGCACTGTTTTGGGAGCCAGGGATTTAGTAGTGAACGAGGATGGATGCGTTTTCTGTCCTCGTAAAGCTTATGTTTTAGTTTAGAGCTGAACAGACAACGAATAAGCAAGCAAGCACAGCAATCTGTAGTTTAATGTAACTGTAAGAGATGTAAGATGAAGCAAGGAAAGAGGAGAGCATATGATGTGCTGCCGTGTGGGTGTGTGTTTCTGCACAATCAAGGAAGGGTTTTCTGAAAATGTGACATTTGAGCAGAGTCAGAATTTCTAGAGGAGGAAGTCATACAGCTCTCTGGGGGTAGAAGTTGGAATACACTTGACATGTTCAGGGAAGAGCCAGAAGACAAATGTGGCTAATAAGGTATGAGCTAGGACCAGGGGCAGAAACGCAGGAGATGAGTTCAAGGTTGACAAAATTCATACCAGGGTTCTTAGAGCTTTAGCAATGAGTTTAGAATTTTTAAAAATAGTGAAAGTCATTGGAGTGTTTTGAGCAGAATAACATGATCTGACTTATATTCAGGATCCACTGTTGGGAGCAGAGATGGCAGGTAGGGAGGTGGATGCAAAGAGCCCAGTTAGGAGCCTTGTGTAGAAGTTTAGGCATTAAATGACAGTAGAGTAGACCAGAGGGGACAGAAGTGAATACAGGAAGAAATGGTAAGTTTGGTGATATATTTGAGGAGGTATAATGGAGAGTAATTAGTGTTTAATGAGATATATCTGTATGGGAGAGAAGTAAATCAATAATGACTTCCAGTTTCCTAATAGGAGCAGCTGGTTGAACAGTGATGTCATTTACTTGCATTGAGCATACTGAAAGATAATGGGTTGGGCCATAAGATTAAGAGTTTGTTTTTAGACCTATTAAATTTGAAATACCTGTGAGACACTGGAGTATGTGAGTCTGACACTCAAAAGGGAGGTCTGGAGTTTGGGGTTAGAAATATGAGTCCATCAGTGTATCAGTGGAATTCATGGAATTGGATGAAATCACCAAGGGAGTAAGTGTAGGTAGAGAAGAGAACTGTGAAGTGGATGGTGAGAGAGGAAAAAAATACCAAGAGAGTATAGTGTCCTGAGAAGAGAAGAAAACATTTCAATAAATGTGTTCTATAATGGAGAAATATATTTGCAGTAGAAATTATAGATATCAGGTTTTAATATATTATAGATGAATAGTAAAAAGAAACCTACAGAGAAATGCAAAAAATGATATGAATAGGCAAATCACTGAAGGGCAAATCCTAATAGCCAATAAACCTATGAAAAGATGCTTAAACCTTACCATTAATCAGGGAAATGCAAATTTAAAAGAGCAATAGTACCTAATGCTGTAAAAGATTGGAAGGGAGGTCGTTTTTATACATTGGTGGAAATGTGAATTATTATAGCCCTCTTTGAAAGCAGTCTGACAATATCTATTAAAATGAAAAATACCTCTACTATATGATCCAGCAGTCTCTTTTTTGGAAATCTGTCTCATGGAAATAGAAGCACCAGTGCATAAAAATCTTATGTATGTCTATTCTAGCTTTTTTTAAGGGCAAAAACACTAAAAATAAGGTAAATACCCATTCCTGAGGGAAAAGTTGGATAAATTATAGGTTATCCAATCACTGGATTATTATGCAGTCATTAAAAATAAATGAGTTAAATCTATGCCAGTTGACTTCAAGGACTTTTAATAATGCAGAGAATTTGATAAAATATTCATTTGGTGTGCATGTGTATGTGAAACATAGCAGCCCCCCCCAAAAAAACTTCTGCCTGTGTATAAAATATTTGTATATGAACATGGAGAAACGCATATTTTGCTGTGAGTAATCAGGCCTCAAGACTCTCAGGGGGATTGGTTCCAGTACCCCCAAAGATACCAAAATCTGTGGACACCCAAGTCCTTTATATAAAACCCACACACACCCTCCCATACATTTTAAATAATCTCAAGCTTACTGGTAATACCTAATACAATGTAAATGTTGTATAATTACCAGCATTTGGCAAATTCAGGTTTTACTTTTTGGAATTTTCTGGATTTTTTTTTTTCNAAAACCACAATGAGGTACCATTTCATGCCAGTCAGAATGGCTACTATCCAAAAGTCTATAAGCAATAAATACTGGAGAGGGTGTGGAGAAAAGGAACCTTCTTGCACTGTTAGTGGGAATGCAAACTAGTTCAGCCACTATGGAGAACAGTGTGAAAATTCCTTAAAAAACTGAAAATAGATCTGCCTTATGACCCAACAATCCCACTGCTGGGCATACACACCGAGGAAATCAGAAGTGAAAGAGACACAGGTACCCTTATGTTCACTGCAACACTGTTTATAATAGCCAGGACATGGAAGGAACCTAGATGTCCATCAGCAGATGAATGGATAAGAAAGCTGTGGTACATATACAAATAGAGTATTACTCAGCCATTAGAAAGAATACATTTGAATCAGTTCTAATGAGGTGGATGAAACCGAAGCCTATTATACAGAGTGAAGTAAGCCAGAAAGAAAAACACCAATACAGTATACTAATGCATATATATGGAATTTAGAAAGATGGTAACAATAACCCTGTATGCGAGACAGCAAAAGAGACACAGATGTATAGAACAGTCTTTTGGACTCTGTGGGAGAGGGAGAGGGTGGGATGATTTGGGAGAATGGCATTGAAACATGTATAATATCATATGTAAAATGAATTGCCAGTTCAGGTCCGATACATGATACTGGATGCTTGGGCCTGGTGCACTGGGACAACCCAGAGGGATGGTATGGGGTGGGAGGAGGAAGAGGGGTTCAGAATGGGGAACACATGTATACCTGTGGCAGATTCATGTTGATGTATTGCAAAAACAATACAATATTGTAAAGTAATTAACCTCCAATTAAAATAAATAGATTTATATTAAAAAAATACAATGGGACCTAATTAACCTTAAGAGTTTTTGCACAATGAAGGAAACTATAAGCAAGGTGGAAAGACAGCCTTCAGAATGGGAGAAAATAATAGCAAATGAAGAAATTGACAAATAATTAATCTCAGAAAATATACAAGTAACTCTTGCAGCTCAATTCCAGAAAAATAAACGACCCAGCCAAAAATGGAGCCAAAGAACTAAATGGACATTTCTCCAAAGAAGACATATGGATGGCTAACAAGCACATGAGAAGATGCTCAACAACACTCATTATCAGAGAAATGCAAATCAAAACCACAATGAGGTACCATTTCATGCCGTTCAAAATGGCTACTATCCCAAAGTCTACAAAGAATAAATGCTGAAGAGGGTGTGAAGAAAAGGGAACTCTCTTACACTGTTGGTGGGAATGCAAACTAGTACAGCCCTATGGAGAACGGCGTGGAGTTTCCTTAAAAAATTGAAAATAGAACTGCCTTATGATGCAACAATCCCACTGCTGGGCATACACACCGAGGAAACCAGAATTGAAAGAGACACAGGTACCCTAATGTTCATCGCAGCACTGTTTATAATAGCCAGGTCATGGAAGCAACCTAAATGTCCATCAGCAGATGAATAGATAAGAAAGCTGTGGTAAATATACACATTGAAATATTACTCAGTCATTAAAAAGAGTACATTTGAATCAGTTCTAATGAGGTGGATGAAACTGGAGCCTATTATACAGAGTGAAGTAAGCCAGAAAGAGAAACATCAATACAGTGTACTAATACATATATGTGGACTTTATAAAGATAGCAATGATGACCCTATGTGTGAGATAGCAAAAGAGACACAGATGTATAGAACAGTCTTTTGGACTCTGTGGGAGAGGGCAAGGATGGGATGATTTGTGAGAATGGCACTGAAACATGTATATTATCATGTGAGAAATGGATCACCAGTCCAGGTTTGATGCACAGGACAGGGTGCTCGGGGCTGGTGCACTGGAATGACCCAGAGGGATGATATGGGGAGGGAGGTGGGAGGGAGGTTCAGGATGGGGAATACACGTACACCCATTGTTGATTCATAGAAGTGTATGGCAAAACCACTACAATATTGTAAAATAATTAGCCTCCAATTAAAATGAATAAATTTATTTTTAAAAAGTTAAGCCGACACTCTACTGTGGTCTATTAAATGTACAATAGAACTATGTCTTAAATATTGTGCATATCTTAAATTAAAATACAAATACTTTATTGCTAAAATAAATAAAATGGAAAAAATGCTGTTTAGGTTGGTTATAGCTTTTCTTCCAAGGTGCAAGTGTCTTTTAATTTCATGGCTGCAGTCTCCATCTGCAGTTATCTTGGAGCCTAAGGAAATAAAATCTATTACTCTTTTCATTTTTTCCCCATCTATTTGTCATGAAGTGATGGGCCCAGATGCCATGATCTTAATTTTTAGAATGTGAGTTTTAAGCCAGCTTTTTTCATTCTTCTCTTTCACTTTCATCAAGAGGCTCTTTAGTTCTTCTTCAGTTTCGGCCTTAAGAGTGGTGTCATTTGCATATCTGAGGTTATTGATATTTGTCCCAGCTTGTGCTTCATCCAACCCAGCATTTCACATAATGAACTCTGCATATAAGTTAAATAAACAGGGTGACAATATACAGCCTTGATGCACTCCTTTCTCAATTTGGAATCAGTCCATTGTTCCATGTCCTGTTCTAACTGCTGCTTCTTGACCTAAATTGAAGTTTCTCAAGAGTCAGATAAGGTGGTCTGGTGTTCCTATCTTGTTAAGAATTTCCCACAGTTTGTTGTGATCCACACATTAAAAAGCTCTGGCATAGTCAATAAAGCAGAAGTGTATGTTTTTCTGGAATTCCCTCGAGCTTTCTATGATACAACAGGTATTGGCAATTTGATTTCTGTTTCCTCTGCCTTTTCTAAATTCAGCTTGAGCTTCTAGAAGTTCTTGGTCCTTGTACTATTGAACCCAAGCTTGGGTAATTTGGGGCATTACTTTGCTAGCATGTGAAATGAGTGCAATTGTGTGGTGGTTTGAACATTCTTTGGCATTGCCTTTCTTTGGGATTGGAATGAGAAATGACCTTTTCCAGTCCTATGGCCACTGCTCAGTTTTCCAAATTCACTGGCATACTGAGTACAGTATTTTAAGAGTATCATTTTAAGATTTGAAATAGCTCAGCTGGAATTCCATTACCTCCACTTGCTTTGTCCATAGTAATAAGTCCTAAGGTCCACTTAACTTCACATTCCAAATTATCTGGCTCTAGGTGAGTGATCACACCATCATGGTTATTTGGGTCATTACAACCTCTTTTGTATGGTTCTTCTGTGTATTCTTGCCACCTCTTAATATTTTCTGCTTAGGTTAGGTCCTAACGTTAGGTCAGTAATGTTTCTGTTCTTTGTTGTGCCCATCTTTGCACGAAATGTTCCCTGAGTATCTCTAATTTTCTTGAGATCTCTAGACTTTCCCATTCGATATTTTTCTCCATTTCTTCGCATTGATTTCTTAGCAAGGCTTTCTTATCTCTCCTTGCTATTCTTTGAAACTTTGCATTCAGATGGATATATCTTTCCTTTTCTCCTTTGCCTTTTGGTTCTCTTCTTTTTCTCAGCTATTTATAAGGCCTCTTAAGACAACTATTTTGCCTTTTTGCATTTCTTTTTCTTGGAGATAGTTTTAATCACCGCCTCCTACAATGTAATCTCCCTTCTTAGTTCTTCAGGAACTCTATCAGATCTAATCCCTTGAATCTATTTTTCACTTCCACTGTATAATCATAAGGGATTTGATTTAGGTTACACCTGAATGGCTTATTGATTTTCATTACATTCTTCAATTTAAGTGTGAATTTTGCAATAAGGAGTTCATGGTCTGAGCCAAATTCAGCTTCTGATCATGTTTTTGTTGACTGTATAGGTTTAGTCTATAATGTCCAGATTTAAATAAACTTAGTTGGTAAAGCTGTGTTGTCCAGAAAAAATATAAAATGAACCACATTTGCAACTTAAAATTTTCTAACAGTCATATTTTAAAAGTGCAATAAATAAATAAATTTAATTTAGTGATTTTTTAAATTTAATCTACTATATCTAAATTATTATCATTCCAACATATAATCAGTATAAAAAAGCAAATTATGCATTAAATAGTTTATGTTTTTGTAACTAGCCTAAGAAATCTGGTGTATATTTCATACTTAAATCCCATCTCAATTTGAACTAGTTATATTTCAAATACTAAATAGTCACTTCTGATAATGAGTGATGTTGACCATCTTTTCATGTGTTTCTTAGCCATCTGTATGTCTTCTTTGGAGAAATGAAAACCACAATGAGATATATTTCACTTTGGTTAGAATGACTGTGATCCAAAAGTCTACAAGCAATAAATGCTGGAGAGGGTGTGGAGAAAAGGGAACCTTCTTACACTGTTGGTGGGAATGTAAACTAGTACAGCCACTATGGAGAACAGTGTGGAGATTCCTTAAAAAACTGGACATAGAACTGCCATATGACCCAGCAATCCCACTGCTGGGCATACACACCGAGGAAATCAGAAGTGAAAGAGACACGTGTACTCCAATGTTCATCACAGCACTGTTTATAATACCCAGGACATGGAAGCAACCTAGATGCCTATGAACAGATGAATGTATGAGAAAGCCGTGGTACATATACACAATGTAGTACTACTCAGCCTTTAAAAAGAATACATGTGAATCAGTTCTAATGAGGTGGATAAAACTGGAGCCTATTATACAGAGTGAAGTAAGCCAGAAAGAAAAACACTAATATAGTATACTAATGCATATATATAAAATTTAGAAAGATGGTAACAAGAACTCTGTATGCAAGACAGCAAAAGAGACACAAATGTATAGAACAGCCTTTTGGACTCTGTGGGAGAGGGCGAGGGTGGGATGATTTGGGAGAATCACATTGAAACATGTGTATTATCATATGTGAAACTAATTGCCAGTCCAGGTTCGAGGCATGAGACAGGATGCTCAGGGCTGATGCACTGGGATGACCCAGAGGGATGGGATGGAGAGGGAGGTGGGAGGGGTGTTCAGGATGGGGACTACATGTACATCCATGGTGGATTCATGTCAATATATGGCAAAACCACTACAACATTGTAAAGTAATTAGCCTCCAATTAAAATAAATAAACTTATATTAAAAATAAAATTATAACAAAAATAAATAAATAGTGACTTTTGGCCAGTGCTTACTATATTGTACAGTGTAGACCTCATGGGCTACCCTCCTCCTTAGCATGTGATTACCAAACTGAGACCCTACTTCCTTTGAGCCAATGATGGAACCTTTTTATATTAGGAGAGCATTTTCTTATTAACTACCTTGATTTACTTTAGCTAAATGATTGTCACTATGTCCCAAAGAAGGATGAGTAGGGAGCTGGAAAAAACCATTCAGCCTTCTGAGGAGGAATGTTCATGGCATATCTGTTACTTTTTTATAGAGCAGCATAAGCTTCTGAGATGGGAAATATGAACTATATCAACATATCACACAGCTTAGCTGTATGAGTGAGACTGGTTACTCATCGTCACTACCAAACTTTGATTCCAATACACAGGTGGGTCCCATCTGGTGCTAGCACCGTTGGTCATCTCTAAATTTCATGTGAATGCCAAAATGGTTTGCTGAGTCTGTAACGATGAACTCAGTGAACAGTTTACTCATGTGGTTCCTTTTACTAAGTGTGGCTAATAGGTCTATTCTGGCACATTTTGACTCTCTATGCTCCACATTTTACTTATTTATTTAACAAACATAGGGCTTCTCACTTGCCTGACATTGTTTTAAATGTTTCATAAGTATTAATTTGTTTAAGTTTTATAACAAGCAATTAACAGTTAAAGAAACAGAGGCACAGATAAAGTAACTTGTAAAAGGTCATGTAAGAGAAATGCTGGGCTGGAGGAAGCACAAGCTGGAATCGAAATTACCAGGAGAAATATCAATAACTTCAGATGTGCAGATGACACCATCCATATAGCAGAGTGTGAAGAAGAACTAAAGAGCCTCCTGATGAAAGTGAAAGAGGAGAGTCAAAAAGTTGGCTTAAAGCTCAACATTCAGAAAACTAAGATCATGGCATCTGGTCCCATCACTTCATGGCAAACAGATGGGGAAACAGTTGCTGACTTTCTTTTTCTGGGCTCCCAAATCACTGCAGATGGTGACTGCAGTCATGAAATTAACAGACGCTTACTCCTTGAAAAAAAAGTTATGACCAACCTAGACAGCGTATTGAAAAGCAGAGAAGTTACTTTGTCAACAAATGTCCATCTAGTCAAGGCTATGGCTTTTCCAGTGGTCATGTATGGATGTGAGAGTTGGACTATAAAGAAAACTGAGTGCTGAAGAATTGATGCTTTTGAACTGATATGTTGGAGAAGACTTGAGAGTCCCTTGGACTGCAAGGAGATCCAACCAAGCCATTCTAAAGGAGATCAGTTATGGGTATTCATTGGAAGGGCTGATGTTGAAGCTGAAACTCCAATACTTTGGCCACCTGATGTGAAGAGTTGACTCATTGGAAAAGACCCTGAGGCTGGGAAAGATTGAGGGCAGGAGAAGGGAATGACAAAGGATGAGATGGCTGGATCGCATCACAAACTCGATGGACATGAGTTTGAGTGAACTCCAGGAGTTGATGATGGACAGGGATGCCTGGTGTGCTGTGGTTTATGGGATCACAAAGAGTTGGACAGCACTGAGTGACTGAACTGAACTGAACTGTAAAAGCAGATCCAAATTCTAACCAAAGTAGCTTAACTTCAGAGTCCCTGTGCAAAATCTTTCTGAAAAGTCTGAGTCTCCTAATTTTTTTTTTAATCTGCATGGTTTTCATTATTTCTTTTTTAGGGACTTGAAATAGTTACTGATCACAGGGGTTCTTGCTTTTGGTTAATTCTGACATACATGCAACACACAGCAGCTTTGTCTTTGTGATAGGAGTGCTCAGAATATTAGATTCTCCTAGGACGTTTGACAGTAAAAGAAGACTTTTCAAACTCCTTGTGAAGATTCTTCTTGTTTGAAGTCTGAACCGAGATTTGTATATTGTCATAACCTCTCTTAAAAAATTGCATATTTCTAAAGCTACATTGGGTAGTGTAGTCACAGGGTTCTCCTATATACATAATTCATTTTTACTTATTCATTATGATTTATTTTCCTTTTGTTGATTTAATTACAAAATAACACTCATTCTAAGAATCCTAAAAACGCAGAGCTATCCATAGTTCTTGGTGAAATGTCCAGTTCCTTTCTTTATAATCCCCAGTTTAATATAAGAAATAGACAAGACTTTCAGCAGGCTACTGCTACATTTTGCTGGCAGTGGCTGTTTGAGCTGTAGTTCTGGGAAGCACTCTGCACATAACTTGGGGTGGATTACATCTGGCAGTATGGAGCCATTGCTTGGGACACAAGCACATAATCTGATCTAACCTGGAGTCTGCATTTCCAGTGGGTGTTGTTGGAGCGAGTGCCGGTGACAGGCTAGCAGATGACTCTGCACTGCTAAGGACCCTGGCCAGGCCACCTGGGCAAGCTAGAACCTACAAAAAAGTTTAGATTCTGTGGCCAAGGTTGAAGACTTTGGTGAAGTGGAGCGTGGCGGACAGCCAGATAACAGCAACTGCACAGTAAACTGTATTTGAACACCTGGTGTGAGTCAGTAAAGGAAGAAGAGGTTGGACGCAGTTCCTTATCTTCTTTCGTTCAGAGGGATGTTAACCTGACCAACATGCCTCAAGGGGTAGTAAGGGTGGGGGAATGAGACATGGAAGCAATGACCAGGGCCAGTGAGGTGGGAGGACCCTGAAACAGGTGGGTCCTGTTTTTCTGGTCTTCTCCACTCCCTATTTCCTCCTCTTTCTTTTTTCTCTTTTTTCTTTTTACACGTTTTCATTGCTCTAGAACCTGCTTTCTAATGTAAGTCATTTGGCGCCTGAGCCAATTCAACATTAACCTTTCTGTTCGGTACAAAGAGCTATTAAAATTATGAAAAAATGGGCAAAGAATCAGAAGAAACTATTCCCATGTAACCAGTAATCATTTGAAAAGTCAATTAACTTCAGTAATAAACACATGAATAATGCAAGATAGCATGTTAAGATTGACAAGGACAGAAAACGATTGTTTTTCCCTTGCATTGTGCAGGTTTGTGAAAACACGTTCAACAACAGTATTGTTGAGTATAAATTAGTAAAACAATTTTGCATTATACAATTTGGTGTAAGTAATAAATTTGAAAACTGTTACTTGATGGCCTAGAAATACTAGCTGAGGAATTTATGTAACATAATTACTAATAGAAATATAAACATACTCACATACATACATACACAATGTGTTCATTGCTGTGTTATTTGTGGTAGCAATTAAGGATATCTGGACACTGAATACTTTATGATCTTAAGAAATTGTTGTTATTTTTCTGTGTAATAATAGGATCATGGCTATGTTTTAAAAGAATCTTTGTCCTTAAGGATTAATTCAGATATACTTACACATGGAATAATACGGCATTTGGGATTTTCCTGAAAATAATTGGTATTGACTAATGGGTTAGGGAAAAGATGGATTGAAAATTATTGAAGCTGGATAATGGGAACATGGAGGAGTTCGTTATTATTATTCTCTCTACCTTTGTATGACTATACAGGATTTTCCATAAGTTAAAAAAAACTAGCTCAAGGTAGAAAACTGGAAAATTATGGAAGAATATTAGTAAATAAAAATAATCTCTAAACCCACTAGACAGTTGCAAACAGTATTAAATTGTGGGGCGTGTGTGTGTGGTGGACTGTTGCTCAACATTTGTTCCACTTTCTTGCACTCCAGGAAGAGCATTTAAAAGCACAGATTCAAGTCAGATTACCTGGGTAAGAATTCCATTTCTTCCATTTACTACCTGTCTGATGTTGAATAAGGTACTTCAGTCCTCAGAGCTTCAGTTTTCTCATCTATGAAATAAGGACAATATTGTTTGTTATCAAGTCCAATCCACAATAGGGTATGCTATCAAAATTTTTGCCACAATGGCAGAAAAATCACTTCCAAATAAAGTGATGCACATTTTGATTTCAGAGGTGATAGAACACTAAAAGATATGAACCTTAGAATTAAGAAGATATCATGGTGGCTAACTTCAGGGTTTTGTGACAAGTAAATAAGTTAAAAAATGTAAAGTGTGTGGCATATGGATACTCACTAAATATGAGTTATCATTATCACCTCATCACCATCACCAAGCTAATGGTGCTACCTAGGAGTACTCATGTAGATATCTTCATGCATTTTTCTCCCATTTGAGCAAGGAGACCAAATTATTTGATCTTGTTTGGGATTTAATAGCCATTACTTTTGGAAATTTTGTTTGCAATATTCTAAATTGATAATGTATAAGAATATTCAGTGCAGCATGGTTGATATTAATGAAAGAAAAACATTGTAAAGCCTAAGTGCTTACCAATAGGTTATAGTCAGATACATTATGGAGGTAATCACAGTGTAATACTATGCAATTTTGAGAAGCAATGAAGGAGGATCTGGATATACTGATAGAAAAAGATATCTCTGTTAAAAAGATTAGTAAAGAAAACAAATAACTGAATAAAATGCATCATTTAAGAAGGAAAAAGCTTGTTATTTATAGATGTGTGTGTATTTGTGTGTGTGTGTATGTAGTATATTCAGAGAAGGTGATGACACTCCACTCCAGTACTCTTGCCTGGAAAATCCCATGGATAGAGGAGTCTGATAGGCTACAGTTCATGGGGTCGTGACGAGTCAGACACGACTGAGTGACTTCACTTTCCCTTTTCACGTTCATGAGTTGGAGAAGGAAATGGCAACTCACTCCAGTGTTCCTGCCTGGAGAATCCCAGGGATGGGGGAGCCAGGTGGCCTGCTGTCTATGGGGTCGCACATAGAGTCAGACATGACTGAAGCGACTTAGCAGCAGCAGCAGCAGCATGTAGTATATTCCAAACTTTTAAAAGTGTTTTCCTCTGAGGGTGGAATTTTGACTAGGAGGAGGTGAAATGAGACTTTTGCTGTTTATGTATGTACTTGGTATTGCTTTTTACACTATGTTTTACTTTTGTAATTAAAATATAATTTTGAAAAAGTCAAGCTTGAGATTTTTTTCAG
Organism: Neotragus moschatus; assembly: GCA_006410615.1. Lineage (NCBI taxonomy): Eukaryota > Metazoa > Chordata > Mammalia > Artiodactyla > Bovidae > Neotragus > Neotragus moschatus. Next base: position 44,828 of record SJYA01003278.1, on the reverse strand, counting down.
AGTAGGCAAATCTATTCACTAAGTTTTCCTTCTGAATAAGACTTATTCTTTTAACATCTTGTCATAGGCTTGTAATACGAAACTTAAGAATGAAATGGGTAAACACTCTATTTTTGCAAAAGCTACCCTTTACAAAT
>SJYA01003278.1:24796-36830 GCA_006410615.1 Neotragus moschatus | reverse complement strand
CAACTGGCTGCTCCCTCCTGTCTCTTCCCTGTGATATGACAATATTGAATAAGCTAGTTAATAACCCTACAGTGGCCTCTAAATTTTCAAGTGAAAAGAAGACACATGTCTCTCACTTTAAATCAAAAGCTGGAAATGATTAAGCTTAGTGAGGAAGGCATGTCAAGAGGCAAGATGGACCAAAAGCTAGGCATTATTAGGCCAAACAGCTACATTGTGAATGGAAAGAAAAAAAGTTCTTCAAGGAATTAAAAGTACTATTCCAGTGAACATACAAATGATAAGAAATCAAAGCAGTCTTATTTCTGATACAGAGCAACTTCTAATGTTTGGGATAAAAGATAAAACCAACCACAACATTAGCCTAACCTAGAGCAAGGCCCTAACTCTTCATCTTTATTAAGACTGAGAGAGATGAGGAAGCTGCAGAAGAAAAGTTTGAAGCTAGCAGAGATTGGTTAATGAGGTTTAAGGAAAGAAACCATCTCCAAAACATCAAAGTGCAAGGCGAAACAGCAAGTGCTGATGCGGAAGCTGTGGCAAATTTTACCAGAAAATCAGTGAAGGTAACTACACTAAACAAGAGATTTTCAATGTACACATAGATGTCTTTTATTGAAAGAAGATGCCCTCTAGGACTTTCTTAGCTAAAAAAGAGAAGTTGATGCCTGGCTTCAAAGATTTGAAGCACAGGCTGACTCTCTTGTTAGGGGCTAATGCAGCCGGTGAATTTAAGTGGAAGACAATGTTCTTAAACTATTCAGCAGATTCTAAGGCCCTTAAGATTTATCTACTGCACAACTGCACTCATCTCACACACTAGTAAAATAATGCTCAAAATTCTCCAAGCCAAGCTTCAGCAATACGTGAACCATGAACTTCCAGATGTTCAAGCTGATTTTAGAAAAGTCAGAGGAGCCAGAGATCAAATTGCCAACATCCCCTGGATCATGGAAAAAGCAAGAGAGTTCCAGAAAAACATCTATTTCTGCTTTATTGACTCTGCCAAAGCCTTTGACTGTGTGAATCACAGTAAACTGTGGAAAATTCTGAAAGATATGGGAATAGCAGACCACCTGACCTGCCTTTTGAGAAATCTGTATGCAGGTCAGCAAGCAACAGTTAGAACTGGACATGGAACAACAGACTGGTTCCAAATAGGAAAAGGAGTACATCAAGGCTGTATACTGTCACCTTGCTTATTTAACTTACATGCAGAGTACATCATGAGAAATGCTGGGCTGGAAGAAGCACAAGCTGGAATCAAGATTGCTGGAAGAAATATCAATAACCTCAGATATGCAGATGACACCACCCTTATGGCAGAAAGTGAAGAGGAACTAAAAAGCCTCTTGATGAAAGTGAAAGAGGAGAGTGAAAAAGTTGACTTAAAGCTCAACATTTAGAAAACGAAGATCATGGCATCTGGTCCCATCACTTCATGGGAAATAGACAGGGAAATAGTGGAAACAGTGTCAAACTTTATTTTGGGGGGCTCCAAAATCACTGCAGTTGGTGATTGCAGCCATGAAATTAAAAGACACTCCTTGGAAGGAAAGTTATGACCAACTTAGATAGCATATTCAAAAGCAGAGACATTATTTTGCCAACAAAGGTCTGTCTAGTCAAGGCTATAGTTTTTCCATTGGTCATGTATGGCTGTGGGAGTTGGACTGTCAAGAAAGCTAAGTGCTGAAGAATTGCTGCTTTTGAACTGTGGTGTTGGAGAAGACTCTTGAGAGTCCCTTGGACTGAAAGGAGATCCAACCAGTCCATTCTGAAGGAGATCAGCCCTGGGATTTCTTTGAAGGAATGATGCTAAAGCTGAAACTCCAGTTCTCTGGCCACCTCATGTGAAGCGTTGACTCATTGGAAAAGACTCTAATGCTGGTAGGGATTGGGGGCAGGAGGAGAAGGGGGAAGACAGAGGATGAGATGGCTGGATGGCATTCCTGACTCGAGTGAGTCAGGGAGTTGGTGTGAGTGAACTCCGGGAGTTGGTGATGGACAGGGAGGCCTGGCATGCTGCGATTCATGGGGTCACAAAGAGTCTGACATGACTGAGCGACTGAACTGAACTGAACATAATAAAACTTAAATGAATGAGAAGTTGATTCTTATGAATGAACAAAGAAAAGTTGTTTTTGGAGATGGTGTCTACTCCTGGCTAAGATGCTGTGAAGATTATTGAAAAGAGAACAAAGCATTTAGAATATTACATAAACTTAGTTGATAAAGGAGCAGCAGGTTTAAGGGGATTAACTCCAATTTTGAAACAAGTTCTATTGTGGGTAAAATGCTATCAAATAGCACTGCATGCCACTGGGAAATCATTTGTGAAAAGCGTCAATGGATATAGCAGTCTACACTGTTATCGTATTTTTAGAAACTGCATAGCTTCCCCAACCTTCAACCTTCAGCAGCCACCACCCTGATCAGTCAGCAGCCATCAACATGGAGACAAAATCCTCCACCAGCAAAAAAGATTGTGAACTTTAAAGGATTAGATGATGGTGAATATTTTCAATTAATGTACATATCTTAGATTTTTAAACATCATGTTATTTATTTCACACTTAATATTCAGTACTATAGCTAAACATAATGATTACATACATTGAGAAACAAAAATAATTGTGACTTTGTTTATTGAAATATTCATTTTATTGGAGTGGTTTGGAAATGAACCCACAATATCCCCAAGGTGTTCCCATGTTGCATTTTATGGTGTTCTCCTTATCATTTTCAGACTTACAGACACATATTTATAGCATCAGAAATGTGGGTGTTTTGAAGAGATAAAGCTATCCTAGGAGATTTTAAGTCACCAGAACTGCAGTCTTCAGAAGCCTGTATAACACTACTTGTTTCATTTTGGAGGACTTCTTTGGACTGTAGCAAGGCAGTTGAAACCACTTATTATTCATTTAACAAGTACTTTTTGAAAATCTACTCTGAGTAAGGCACTTGAGATAAAAGATGAAAGTTCTTTCTTGAGTGGATTTGTAGTCTAATGGGCAGACATACAAAGTAAACATTATATCTTAATGTAGTGATGCTTACTGAATCTATAATGCTAGGGAATGATTTAAATATCAGACTCATAGTTTTAGAGAAGAAGGGATATTAGGAATTATTTGTCTCCTTGGGTTACTCTGTAAGATTGTGAGCAAGAATTCTATTAAGGAATATAACCAAAGGGCTTGATTTAACTGTTTGTCCTGAATTTGTGTGCCTGGTAGATGATCTTCTCCCAGCTGTCACCCACTCTTCTAAGCAAAAATAACTTGGCACATATCGGTTTGGGGAATTATTTGGGGGGGGCATTATTTGTAGAACATAATGACATGACATTTACACATACTGACCTTCCAACTTTCAGTGTGTAAGTTGTATATGTGTGTGTACACAACTATGCAGTTCTAGAGAGCTTGGAAATCCCTTTTAGTGTATATAGTTTTTCTGCTTTCTAGAAATTGCTTCCTTGGAATTACTTTCTTATGATATACTATTGGAAAGTTATCACAACGCCGAAACCTTTAGCTTGAGAAACCCTGGGAAGTAAAAGATCCAACATATTCTGCCCAATCAGCTATTACTTCCCTGTCTTGGAAGGTAATAAAATGTGGAGGCAGCCTGAATTTCTGCTTTGCCTCTATTTCCTGTTTTCCTACATTTCTAGAAGAATTATGGCCTTTTTAACCCATAATGATATGAAGCCTTCTCACCAGTAAAGAACAGAGGAATGAGAATGAGGATTCTAGACTTCCCTGGTTTATATTGCCATCTTGTAAACTGTATATAGGAATCGACATGCAGACATTCTCATTTAATCCTGATTACAGACCTTTGACTTGAAATAGGTGAAATTATAAATACTTTCTTTTCTAGTTTTCATATTTTCCATATGAACATGTAGTAATTTTATAATCAGAAAAACTGCAAATATGTACTACAGAAAACTTAATTTTTTTCTTTCTCTACAAAATTGGGGGTCACAATTCTGCTTCAACATCCTGCTTTTTCACACATTGTTCTTATATATACATCTCCATGTCATTAAATATTCTTTGAAAAAATTGGTTTATACTAGCTCAGTAAATACATATATGAGGATAAACTAGTTTTATTCATTTTCAGAATATTTAAGATAGATAACAGAAGATCTTTGCAAAGGAACATTATGGAGCAATTAAAAAAATGTTTCCAGAGTATTTAATAACTCTGGGAAAAGTTCATGATATGAATTTAAAAAGAAGCTGTTAAGATATGAAAGTTGCTCCCAATTTTGTGAAATACAAGCATAGATTTATTGAGGTATCAGAAGTGTTAACATTTTGGTGTATATCTAGATGGTAAGATTAAGGTTAGTGTCGATTTTTATTTCACTGAATTTCAGAAAATCTCCACAGTGTCAGTACATTTATTTTGCATTCAGAAAACTATACATAAAAAAGTATTGTCATGATTGACCACGTAGAAAATATAAAGGAGATTTTGGATCAAGATGGTGGACTGTACAACAGCATTTACTTATCCTAAAAAAAAAAAACTGTATGGACAAACTCTGTGTGTATGTTGAATATTATTTTTTAAAAAAGCTTTGTGAGGAATTCCTGGAAGATAGAAAGCAGATGGAGAGGCTGTGGAGGAGGGTACTGGGTGACAGACGGCCAAAGAGTAGGAGGAGGGGAGCCAGACAGTCTGGCTTGGGTTTGAGGGAAGCAGTCGGGAGGCGCGTGAGGAAATGAACGAGTAAGAGCCCGAGACTGTGTGGACGAAAGCAGTGTGAGCACTAACCCGCCCTACTGCTGCTGCTGCTGCTGCTGCTGCTGCTGGCTGAGCGGAAGGCGAAATGGCGGGGGCGGGGGCGGGGCCGAGGCTGAGGCTCTGGCGGGCTCTGAGGGGTCGGGTTCCCGAAGCGGCAAAAACCCTGGCGCCAGAGTTAGGCCGAGCAGAGAAACACTGCTAAACCGAGGCCGCGCGGACTTCTCAAATAACCGCCGCCACCGGCGACTTTGGCGCTGCAGCCATCCTCTTATCTCTTTCCCGTCCTCTCCTCCGTCGCCGTTGCGAATCCATCGCACCATCGATAACAGCTAAGTGGTCAATTCTGGGGACTTAGGGTTGGGACTCGGGGCGGGCTCAAGGCGCGGACAACACACGCAAGCCCGCCATCTGCAGCGGCAACCGCCACTGCTTGCAGATACCTCTCCGGAGCGGGAGAGAATACTGCCAAGAGGCCCCCCTCTGTTTTAGTGCCCAGATTTAGAGCGTTTCTGCCGAGCCTTAGTGAGAGTCTTGCCTTTCGGGAAAGGAGGAGAACGGACAGGACAGGATCTGTCTTTTTTGGGAGGTCACGAAAAAAAGATCTCATACTGGATAGCGTTGACTTTCTGTTAGTTTAATCTAGCAAGTGGCAACGTTGCTGAGCCTCCCTAAACCCTAGCCATGTCGCCCCCAACAGTGCCTCCAATGGGCGTAGATGGCGTGTCCGCATACCTGATGAAGAAAAGGCACACCCACAGGAAGCAGCGGCGCAAGCCCACTTTCCTCACCCGTAAGAACATCGTTGGCTGCCGCATTCAACACGGCTGGAAGGAAGGTAATGAGCCTGTGGAGCAGTGGAAAGGCACCGTGCTTGAGCAGGTTTCCGTAAAGCCCACTCTCTACATCATCAAATATGATGGCAAGGATAGTGTGTATGGGCTAGAACTGCACCGAGATAAGAGAGTCTTAGCGCTAGAGATCCTTCCTGAGAGAGTGCCAACTCCTCGCATTGATTCGCGCCTGGCAGATTCCCTGATTGGCAAGGCCGTAGGTCATGTGTTTGAGGGTGAGCACGGTACGAAAGATGAATGGAAGGGCATGGTCCTGGCACGAGCTCCTGTGATGGACACTTGGTTTTACATCACCTATGAGAAAGATCCAGTTCTTTATATGTACACACTGCTGGATGACTACAAAGATGGTGACCTGCGCATCATTCCAGAGTCCAACTACTATTTTCCTGCAGCAGAACGGGAGCCTGGAGAAGTTGTCGACAGCCTTGTGGGCAAGCAGGTGGAGCACGCCAAAGATGATGGGTCCAAGAGAACCGGCATATTCATCCACCAAGTTGTGGCCAAGCCATCTGTCTACTTCATTAAGTTTGATGATGATATTCACATTTATGTCTATGGTTTGGTGAAAACACCCTAAAGATTCATTATACTATTGCAGAAGTTGTGGAACGGTTAAATGTAAAATATGTTGTGTGAACTTTTGAGAACAGTTTTGGTATCAGAGGTTAAAGAAGTTATTAATTACTGTGCACCAAATTTACACTGACTAGTTCCACAGTTTTGCCCCAAGTATACTTTGGTACTTTTTATATTACCTTGTTCTGTAATAAAATTTTTAAATAGGATGCTAATAGAAAATTGAAAAATGTTCATAAAATTTCAACAATGGAAAACTAGATAAAGAAAAATAAATGGTGTACACATACTATATCTTTCCCTCCTCCATTCTTTGCCTTGCTATTTTTTTTTTCTTCCCAGGTAACAAATGTTAAGAACATAATGTATATCCTTCCATGTTTTCTCCATTTTCCTAAAGGAAATTTGTTGTCCTTTCTACAGAAACAGCAAGCCACATTATTTCTCTGTAACTGCTTTTCTCACGTGACATATCCTTCTGGTCAGTAACTACAGATATCTATCTCTCCCATGCCTCTGTCTCTTTTCCATCTCCCCCTGGAATTTATTTCTGTATATGGTATAAGATAGAGGTCCAACTATGCATTGTACTTATATTGAATGCTTGATTGTACCATCACATTTGTTAAATGAATCACTAATTTCCCCTTTGCTTCTATTTCTCCTTGTCTTCCTTCTTTCTAACAGCTGCATACACAGTACATACTTATTTACCAAAATAATACAATTTATGTATCATTACTTTTTTGATGGTCTTTTAAGTTATTTTCTTTTTTTCCACCATAGCACTGCTACAATACATACTGATGCTTTTATTTCTATAGAGTAGCTTCCCAGAAATTGGACTGCTAGGTAAGTGTATATTTAATTTTAAGAGTTATTACGAAATTGCCATCCAAAATGAAAGTGTCATTTTCCAGCATCTCCTACAGCAGCACACTTTAGCATTTGCAAACTTGAATGGTGAAAAATTACATAGCATTGTCTTTTTAATTGACAAACTCAATGAGTGTTTTGTTTTTGTCTTTTACTATTTGGACTTTTTGTGATTGCTAATTCTTATCTTTTGCTCATTTTCTATCAAATAGTTGATTTTTTCCTTATAAATCTGTAGTAATTCGAAATATATTTTCTATGTGGTGCTTATTAGTCAGTTGTAGCCCACATGTGTTATGATTTTCTCCATTCTATCATTAATATTGACTTTATTGATATCTTCTCTTTTTTACTGTACATTTTTTAAAAATTTAGATAGATTCCTATCTCCTTTTAAGCTTTTAGGTTTCTTGTCTTTTTCAGCTGAATGCTCCCACTCCTAGTCATACAAATATTTACCTACATGATTTCCACATTAAAGCCCCCTCGGCATGTCACTAATAACTATGTGATCCATCAGGAATTTATTTTTGTGTATGGCATAAGATAGATGTCCAACTACACATTTTGTTCATGTTGTATACTTGGTTATGCTATCACATTTATTAAATAAATCGCCCATTTTCCAGTTTCTGAGCCAATATCACATTATTTTAATTGTAGTAGCTTGACCATAAACTTTGAACTTTGGTAAAGCAAGTCCCCTGTCACTAGTTGTTGTTTTTTTTTTCCTTTTATGTAATTTGTCCTAGACATTCATTCTTTCACGTGAAATTGTCAGCATTCTTTCTACTTTTCAAAAAACGTGTGATGTCTTAGAACTGTATTACATTTCTGTATTTCTATTAGAGGATGATTTTAATAGTAATATTAATTGTAAATACTTGAGAATTTTGGTACATCATTAAAATCTTTTGGTTGTATTTTTGTAATGTTCTCCATATAGGTCATCACATATGATTAAATTTATCTCTAAATATTTTTACAGTTTTTATCACATTTTGAAATATATCTTTTCCTCCTCATTTGTATTTTTGGCAATATATACAAACGAGTTATTTTCCTTCTATTTTCATCTTACAAAGTCCTCTGAAATATACTAAGTCTTTTAAATAGAATATTTGGGACTTTTTAGATATACAATCATGTCACCTGCAAATAAAGATCATTTTATTTCTTACAATGTTTATATTAATTATTATTACATTATCTGGATTCTCAAAAAAAATGTTGAATAATGATTATGACAGACATGCCTGTCTGGTTCTTAATTTTCATGGATTTGTCTTTAGTATTCTCTATTAATATGACATTTGCTGTTGGTTATTGGTAAATAGTCATTAACCATTAACATGTTTAGGGAATTTCATCTTTTCCTGTTTCACTTAGCATTATTACTAAAAGTGGCTCCTGAAGTTTATCAAATATTTTTCAGTGTCTATTGATAAAATAGTACAATTTTTTTCCTTTAATTTGTTGGCATAATGAATTAGAGTGGTAGGTATTTGACATTGAACCAAATTTGTGTATCTGGAATAAATCTCACTTGGTCATGGTGTAATAACCATCTGCTATATTGCTCTATATAATTAATATTTTATTTAGTATTATTGTATTTACATTTCAAAGTGAAATTGTATTTTACAAGTTTTGTTATTAAAATTGTGCTAGCTTTAAAAAATGAAATTACAAGTTTTCAACCATTTTACTGTGTCCTGGAGTAGTTTAAATAGCCCTAGAATTATTTATTCTTTAAAAACTAGCTATTGATGAGCTATAAAAGCAGTCTAATCCTGGTGACAATTTTAGTGGTAGATCTTTAATCCACTTTTTTATCTCTTCAATGATAATTGGTTTATTCAAGCTTTCTGTTATAAAGGAATGTATATTCCTCTGTGAAATACAAAATTTAAAGTTTTCTCTATTACAGGCTTCTTGCTTGTATTATTCAAATGCTTTATGTCTTTGTGTGTTGTATATGCATACATCTTAGATATGTTCAGTTTTGAAAACATTGTAATAAAACCATCTCCGACTGTTTTAAATTCTCTTTGAATTTTATTTTGAAAAATGAAAACATAGTATGGAAAGTTTGAAAGACATAAGAAAAATCTATTTACTTTCACTTAGAATTAGCAAATGTCAGCATTTGGCATATTTGCAAAATAAAGTTTCCTTCCTCTGCAGAGAGAGACACTATCATGAATTTAGCATGAATCTTGCTTATGTTTTATAATTTTATTGAAAATATACCATAGTTGATAATAATATTGATTTCTGTGTTTAAAAAAAGTTCAACATGAATAGTAAACGTTAAATCATATGAAATTTCTTTTAGTTTTTGTTGTAAGGATCTTCTTTTTTTTCCAATTGGGAAATGAATTGCAACTTCAAAAATAACAGTAACACTGACCTTAGAATGCAAGTTTCTGTTCGAGGTACTGTTGCCACTCCTGATATCCAGGTTTGGCCCTAGCCACGGCACTGGCAATTGACTAAAAAAGACAAAATTTCACCTCTCAATGACATTTTATCCTGACTGTAGTTAGGCAGCTATCCACCACCCACCACTGACCTCAAGATTAGAAATAGATCTTATATTTTTCCATGATAATATTAGAGTTACCCTACTTTCTGACACTCAGAATTAGGGCTGCCCCCAATCCTGGACCTGTTTTAAGAGTTTGGGATATAGCAGTGGACAAAACAAAAAGCTTCCTTTAACACACGGTCTTTTATCTTTCAAGGAACCTTCAGGCAAATAGCAAGATGTAAGGTGGGCACAAAACACAACAAAACAACATAAAAAGAGTGTGATAAATTTCATTAAAGGTTTAGATGAGTGAATATGTACTAAGTGACAAACTATATAGTTTGTCTTTAGACTACAACAAAAAATACAACTATATATACATTTTAGATATATAATGCTATTTCCTAGACCCTGCTCTCTCACTTGGCCCCAAGTCCTGAACCAAACATTATATTATTCCATGATGACATTGGACTTTTAACATATAGTAAAAGAGTGAGGCTCAGCCCTGGCCTAGAACCTGGAAACAGAGCAGTGAACAGTCTAAACAAAATCACTGTTATTTTAAAGGGAGATAGAAGACAGCCATGACCACCTTTATACCCCTGACCCTTAGGACTTATATTGTCTCATCATAATTTGGAAATATCCCACAACTTTTTAGTGAGATCAAATTTTCACTCTGGGTCTAACTCTGTTTTAGAAGTTAAGAATAAAGCAGTGAGCAAAATATGGAACTACATCGTAGTGGGAGGAAGATAGAAAAAAAAAATTCAATGTCGAATTCTGTGTTCACCATCTATGTATTTATCCCCTTTGAGGAGGCCTTCTGGCCTCCTCAACCAGAACTAAATTTCAGATTATTTCATGATAAAATTGATATCATACCTGCTTGCTTTGAGTCAGAGGGAGGCTCAACCTTGACCAGACAGTGAATAAAAACACTATTCTCTTGAAACTTACATACATTCTATTGGGAAGAGACAGGCTGTCATTCCCTTCTTCTTGGACCAACAGTCTAGAATCAGATCTTTAATTCTTCCTTGTTGATAGCAGAGTTCTCTCAAATTCTGACACTAAATCAGAGGCAAGACCACAAAATAGTTATGACAGGTATAGAAGAGGGAAATAGCCAGAAAAAAAATCCTTCCTTCAATAGTGCTTTTAGTTTTCATCATGCTGAGAGGAGACAGATTCCCCCAACACACCTTATACATACATCAGATTGTGATGATGGGTTTGAAAAAAAGTAAAGCAGAGTAAGTAAAGAAACCAAGTAGGGTATTGGGCATACTACTCTATATATATGGATAGAGAAATCCTCTCAGAACAGACAACATTTGAATAAACACATGAATAAATTGAGGGGGCTTCACAGGTAGTGCTAGTGGTAAAGAACCTAGCTGCCAGTGCAGGTACACATAAGAGACACGGGTTCAATCCTTGGGTTGGGAAGATCCCCTGGAGAAAGGCATGGCAATCCACTCCAGTATTCTTGCCTGGAGAATCCCATGGACAGAGGAGCCTGACAGGCTGTAGTCCATTGGGTCGCAAAGAGTCAGACATGACTGAAGCAAATAGGCAGGCACACACGCTGAATAAAGTGAAGGAGCAAATCACATTGCTGGTGCCTTGAGATGTAATGTGCCTGGAGGTCTGAGAAAGCAGCCTAGTGTGGCCAGATTGGAAGTGAACAAGGAGAAGAATGGGAAGAGATGAGATCAGAGAGTTTGTCAGGGGCCAGATCCATGTACAATCTTTTCAGTTCAGTTCAGTTGCTTAGTCATGTCCGACTCCTTGCAACCCCATGAACTGCAGTACAACAGGTCGCCCTGTCCATCACAACTCCAGGAGTCCTCTCAAACTCATGTCCATTGAGTCAGTAATGCCATCCAACTATCTCATCCTCTGTCGGCCCCTTTTCCCACCTGCAATCTTTCCCAACATCAGTGTATTTTCAAATGAGTCAGTTCTTTGCATCAGGTGGCCAAAGTATCGTAGTTTCACCTACAGCATCAGTCCTTCCAATGGATATTCAGGACTGATTTCCTTTAGAATGGACTGGTTGGATCTCCTTGGAGTGCAAGGGATTCTCAAGAGTCTTCTCCAACACCACAATTCACCATCAATTCTTTGGCGCTCAGTTTTCTTTATAGTCCAACTCTCACATCCATACATGACTATTGGAAAAACCATAGCCTTGACTAGATGGACCTTTGTTGGCAAAGTAATGTCTCTGCTTTTGAATATGCGATCTAGGTTGGTCATAACTTTCCTTCCAAGGAGTAAGTGTCTTTTAATTTCATGGCTGCAATCACCATCTGCAGTGATTTTGGAGGCCAAAATAAATAAATAAATAAACTCAGCCACTGTTTCCAATGTTTCCCCATCTATTTGCCATGAAGTGTTGGGACCAGATGCCATG
>SJYA01003278.1:0-20876 GCA_006410615.1 Neotragus moschatus | reverse complement strand
TTCTAGAGGCTATGTTGAAATACCATGATGAGTAACACAAGGTCTTTTATTCAAGTAGCCTTCATACCAATAAGGTGTGTATGAAACTCTATAAGTAATATAAAAAGAATGTGATAAATATTATTAAAAAGTTATAGATGTGCACATGTTCCATGTGAATTCAGATGTATTAGTGTGATAACTGGGTTCTACAGAGAAACAAAACCAATAAGATTAATTCATTCATTCATTTTAGAAATTATCTCATGTGATTATGTCCTATGACTTCTTTCTTGATTGTAAAAGGTTTAGATGCAGCAACTTTTCCTTCATATTTTGAAAGGATATCTTGACTTGACCCCTAGAAATTTCAATGAGTTAGAAGACCCTTGAATTTTAGTTGGAGTTATTTCTCACCCTCTAAAACGCAAAAGCCTAACACTAATGAATCTAAAAAAGTTGTGACTTCTTCTGTTTATAATAGCCAGGACGGGGAAACAACCTAGATGTCCATCAGCAGATGAATGGATAAGAAAGCTGTGGTACATATACACGATGGAGTATTGCTCAGCCATTAAAAAGAATACATTTGAATCAGTTCTAATGAGATGGATGAAACTGGAGCCAATTATACAGAGTGAAGTAAGCCAGAAAGAAAAGCACCAATACAGTATACTAACTCATATGTATGGAATTTAGAAACATGGTAATGATAACCCTGTATGCGAGACAGCAAAAGAGACACAGATGTATAGAATGGACTTTTGGACTTTGAGGGAGAGGGTGGGAAGATTTGGGAGAATGGCACTGAAACATGTATACTATCATGTAAGAAACAAATCATCAGTCTATATTCAATACAGGATACAGGATGCTTGGGACTGGTGCACGGGGATGATCCAGAGAGTTGATATGGGGTGGGAGGTGGGGAGGGGGTTCAAGATTGGAACTCATGTACACCTGAGATGGAAAAAAATAAAAAATTAAAAAAAAAAAAAAGTTGTGACTTCTTGATCACTAGGTCCAGTCAACATAATGGCATCAATGTAATGGATTAGTGTGATATTTTGCAGAAGGAAAAGATTAACAAGGTACTTGTGAACAAAATTATGACATAGGGATGGAGAGTTGTTATTTCTGGCCTTGCCAGTTGAAAGCAAACTACTTCTGGAGGACTATATGGGTGATAATGGAGAAAAAAATCATTTATTAGAACAATAGCCGTATACAAAGTATCAAGCATTATGTTAACTTGTTCAAACAATGAAACCATATCTTGTATAACCAGCTTCATTTGCAGTCACCACATGCTTAAGCCTATGATAATCTGCTAATATTCTTCAAGATCTGTCTTTTGCACAGGCCAAAGAGGAGAGTCGAATGGGCATGCATTGGGAATCACTACTCCTGTATATATCAAATCCTTGATAGTGGCACTAATCTTTGCAATCCTTCTAAGAATGTAGAAGGATTTTAATTTACTAGTTCCTGGCATATAACCTATCAGTCCCACTGCTGGGCATACACACTGAGGAAACTAGAATTGAAAGAAATACATGTATCCCAATGTTCACCGCAGGACTGTTTATAATAGCCAGGACATGGAAGCAACCTAGCTGTCCACTGGCAGACGAATGGATAAGAAAGCTGGGGTACATATACACAATGGAATATTACTCAAGCATTAAAAAGAATACATTTGAATCAGTTCTAATGAGGTGGATGAAACCGGAGCCTATTATACAGAGTGAAGTAAGTTAGAAAGAAAAACACCAATACAGTATACGAACGCATATATACAGAATTTAGAAAGATGGTAACGATAACCCTATATGTGAGACAGCAAAATATGCGAGACAGATGTATAGAAAAGTCTTTTGGATTCTGTAAGAGAAGGCCAGGTTGGGATGATTTGAGAGAACAGCATTGAAACATGTATATTATCATATGCGAAACAGATCACCAGTCCAGGTTCGATGCATGAGACAAGGAGCTCAGGGCTGGTGCACTGGGATGACCCAGAGGGATGGGATGGGAAGGGAGGTAGGAGGGGTGTTCAGGAGAGGGAACACATGTACACCCAAGGCTGATTCATGTCAATGTATGGCAAAACCATTACAATATTGTAAAGTAATTAGCCTCCAATTAAAATAAAGAAATTTTAAAAAATAAAATAAATAAATTTTTAAAAATATTAATTTTTTTTTGCTAGTTTCTGGGTAGAGGCAATTCTAATGGCTTCCACTTAGCCTTTCCTACCTTTAGGATTAGGGTTAGGGCTCTAGTTAACCTTTGGCAGTTGAGTGTCATGATTTGGCCACTAATACCACTATCCAATTATTAATACTTCAGTTACGTTTATGTTTTTCAATTGGGTGGCTATGGTTCCCAATACAAGGTCTGGCCTACAGAGAAAAATGATCACAAAATTCTTCAAGGATGTTGGGGCTACTGTCACAGATGTAGTTCCCAAAGTATCAGAGAAAGGCATGCCCTCTGGCCTCTCATTTTGTGAGTAGGTTTTAAATGACAAATCCACTGCAACACTCCAATCTCCCCCTGCCTCTGAATTCCTTCCTCTACATTAAACCACTGATTATTTCCAGTTTAATAATTTCCAGTGGCTTGTCCCTTGGTCCATGTTTCAACCAACCAACCAACTGTCAAACTATTTTTCTAACCCTGCCAAGCTTCAATATTAAATGCAGGATCTCTGCTTACTGAGCCCATATCAATAAATTTGGCTTGATCCAACTTAACTTTTCTTCCACCATTATACTATACTTATAGTATCCACTTCCAAATATATACCCCAAAGGATTTCTGCTTGAATAAGTCAGAAAACTCAATTTATTATCTTAGAATGTTATTTCCTCGTGGGTCAGAATTTGCACCTTATCTTCAGGAGCATGCTAGTACTTGAGTCTAGTTGTAAGTCTAGAAGCAAAAGGGGGTGATGAAGGTGAAGTCTGAAGAAAGTCAGCATTGTCTTGCATGACAGCTATCTCAAAGGAGGTCATTGTCATTTTCTCTGACTGTGTGTGCATAGTTGCTCAGTCATGTTCGACTCTTTGCCACCCCATGGACTATAGCCTGCCAGGCTCCACTGTCTATGGGAATTCTCCAGGCAAGAATACTGGAGTGGGTTGCCATGACTTCCTCCAGGTATCTTCCCAACCCAGTGACTGAACTCAGGTCTTCTGCATTGCAGGTGGATTCTTCACCTGCTGAGCCACAAGGGAAGTCCAAGAATACTGGAGTGGGTAGCCTATCTCTTCTCCAGGGGAACTTCCCAACCCAGGAATTGAACCAGAGTCTCTGGCATTGCAGATTAATTCTTTACCAGAAGCTCATTTACTTTGGCAGTGCAGGTTAATTCTCTCACATAAAGGTAGAAAGGCTTATTCTACCCTTGTTGATGACAAGGGTAGAATATCACAAGAGATGGGGATATACCTTCCATTGGGGAACAGGAGGCTACTTCCACTGGGGCTGTATAGTCAACTTCCACTGGGGCTGTATAGTCAACTTCCACTGGGAGTTGGGAAGCCTCTTCCACTGACAATGAAAACTCATCAAGATTTAAAGATTCAATGCCCCCAGCTTCATTAAGATCTTCCTACATAAAACATCTATTTCTGCTTTATTGATTGGAAAGGACCCTGATGCTCAAAAAGATTGAGGGCAGAAGAAAGGGATGACAGAGGATGAGATGGTTGGATGGCATCACCGACTCAATGGACATGGGTTTGGGTGGACTTCAGGAGTTGGCGATGGACAGGGAGGCCTGGTGTGCTGTAGTTCATGGGTTGCAAAGAATTGGACACAACTGAGCAACTGAACTGAACTGAACTGACTATGCCAAAGCCTTTGATTGTGTGGATCCCAATAAACTGGAAAATTCTGAAAGAGATGGGAATACCAGACCACCTGACCTGCCTCTTGAGAAACCTGTATGAAGGTCAGGAAGCAACAATTAGAACTGGACATGGGGCAACAGACTGGTTCCAAATAGAGAATGGAGTAGGTCAAGGCTGTATATTGTCACCCTGCTTATTTAACTTATATTGAGTATGTCATGAGAAACGCTGGGCTGGAGGAAACACAAGCTGGATTCAAGATTGGCAGGAGAAATAGCAATAATCTCAGATATGCAGGTGGCACCATCCTTATGGCAGAAAGTGAAGAATTAAAGAGCCTCTTGATGAAAGTGAAAGAGGAGAGTGAAAAAGTTGCCTTAAAGCTCAACATTCAGAAAACGAAGATCATGGCATCCAGTCCCATCACATCATGGAAAATAGATGGGGAAGCAGTGGAAACAGTGGCTGACTTTTTTTTGGAGGGATATGACTGAGCGATTGAACTGAACTAAAGTGAACACATCCCAATCTCAGTTTACCAGATCCCATTATTTCCAAACATATAATATGAATTCACTTTAACAGTAGACACCCTGAAAGACTGGGAGTTCAACTAACACTGTAATTTAACCAATACAATATGAAGTTATGCACGTAATTTTCAACAATTTTAGCCATGTGACTATAGGAAATAAGGGACACCTTCAGAGTACACAAAGATGCTTGTAGGTTATTATGCACCTGATGAGCTGAAATTTTAATCCTTAAGCTCTTTCTTTTTTTTTATCACTCTATCTCTAAACATTAGGAGTGATCAGTTTTCTAAAAATGTTTGAAAGAAATAAATATATTTTTTCATTATTTATTTAAATCTAATCAGATTAGAAAGTAAATTCCAGAAACCCCAAAACAGTTTCAGAAAACTTGTATTTAAAATTCTGTTACTTCATAACCACTCTCTGTACCAAAATTTGTTTTACTCCGAGATTTCCAGAGAGGGGAAAAACCGAATAAGATATGTATCTATTCATTATATTTACCATAGGAGTTGTCAAGTGACTACAGAGGCTGAAAAGTCCTACGACATGCTATTTATGATGTAAAGATCCAGGAAAGCCAGTGGTATAATTCAGTCTGAGTATTAAGGCCAGAGAAACAGGGAGCCAAAAGTATAAGTCACAGACCAAGGCTTGGAAACCACAGTATCAGTGTCTGATGGGAAGAAGATGGATGTCCCAACTCAGGCAAAATGATCAAACTTGCCCATCCTCTTCCTCTTTGTTCTATTAAGGACCTCAATAAATTGGATATTTCCCAACAGCAATGATGATGGTAATAGTCATTACTCAGTCTATCACTCCAAATAATATTTTCTTCCATAAATTCCTTCAAAGAAACACCCAGAAATAATGTTTTACCAGACATCTCGGCAAACCTTAGCCCAGTCAAGTTGGCACGTTAAAATTAACCATCTCAGCAAGTAAAGGAGTATCTCATTGATGATTGCATACTCTTGACAGAGGAAATTATATATATATATTTTATTAATGTACAATATAATTACATGATCATAAAGAATAAATCTATGCATAACTCTCTGACTTTAGACACATGCATATACCTGTGTAACCTGTAGCACGAACAATATTTCCACAATCTTAGAAAATTCCCAATGTCTAGTCATAGTCACTTACTTGCCATTATCTGACAAGTTCCTTTTCTGATCTTTTTCTACTAAAGACTTGTTTTGCCTGCTTTAGACCTTATATAAAAGGAATGATACATATATAGTATAGTATTGAGTCTGGCTCCTTGAACTGAGCACTTATGTCCTTGAAATTATGTTGAAGCAGACATCAGTAATTTGTTTGTATTTGTTTATTTACTTTTGGCTGTGCTTGGTCTTCCTTGCTTTGTGAAGGCTTTCTCTGGTTGTGTCCAGCACAGACTATTCTTCATTGCAGTGTACAGACTTCTCAGTGAAGTGGTTTCTCTTGTGGAGCAAAAGCTCTAGGTGCCTACAGGCTTCAGTAGTTGCAGTACACAGGCTCAGTAGTTGCAGCTCACTGACCCTTGAGCATATTGGCTTCAGTAATTATGGCATGGGGGCTTAGTAGTTGTTGCTTATGAACTCTAGAGTGTGCTCGCAGTAGTTGTGGCACTCAGACTTAGTTGATCTGTGGCAGGTGGAATCTTACCAGACCAGGGGTTGAACCCATATCCCTTGAATTGGCAGGTTCATTCTTATCCAATGGACCACCAGGGAAGTCCCCTTTCAATTTTATAATATCCCATAAATGGGCTTCCCTGGTGGCTCAGATGGTAGAGAATCTGTCTGCAATGCAGGAGACCCAGATTCAGTGCCTGGGTTAGGAAGATCCTCTGAAGAAGGGAAAGATAACCCATTCCAGTATTCTTGCCTGGAGAATCCCAAGGACAAAGGAGCCTCATGGGCTACATATAGTCCATGTGGTTGCCAAGAGTTGGACATGACTGAACAACTAACACATTATGTAAATATATCACTATTTGCTTATTTATTTCCCATTATTGGATATCTAGATTATTTCAGGTTTTCATTAGGTAAAAGAACACCTAAGTTCTAAGGATAAGAATCTTCGAGTGTTTTTGTGCGAGTGTTTTTGTGCAAGTATTTATGCAGTCATATTTTTTCCATGTGTAAAATGGCTATGTTGCATCATAAATGGATGTATAACTTTTATATACACTAGCATACCACTTTCCAAAGTACTTTAACAATTTTATACATACACAGCCAAGTTTGAGAGTTCCAGTTGCTCCATATCCTTGCCAGTTTTATTAAACATTTTAAGGATTTCAATGGATATGTAGGTGTATCTTTTCTTTGTAAAGACTGAAGACTTTTTGATTTCAGTTTTATATATATTGGAGAAGGCAGTGGCACCCCACTCCAGTACTCTTGCCTGGAAAATCCCATGGATGGAGGAGTCTGGTAGGCTGCAGTCCATGGGATCGTTAAGAGTCAGACACAACTGAACAACTTCACTTCCACTTTTCACTTTCATGCATTGAAGAAGGAAATGGCAACCCACTCCAGTGTTCTTGCCTGGAGAATCCCAGGGACGGAGGAGCCTGGTGGGTTGTCGTCTATGGGGTCTCACAGAGTCGGACACGACTGAAGTGACTTAGCAGCATATATATATATATATATCTCACAAAATTTCCTCTTTTAATCATTTTATGCACAATTCAATGACATTAATTACACAACTCACACAAATATGCAGCCTTCATCACTGTTTTCAAATTTTTTCTTTAACATCCCCAAACAGAAACTCTGTAACCACTCAACACTTAATACTCTATTATCCTGTCACCACAGCTACTGGTAAGCTCTAATACATTTTCTGCTTTATGCATTTTCCTATTCTACATGTTTCATACAACTAGAATCATACAATATTTGTCTTTTATCATCTGCTCTGGTCAAACAGCAGATGGCAAGAATGAGTACTGACATCTTAGGAATCAGTAATCTAAAATGGATGGGAATAGGTGACTTTAATTCAAATAATCATTACATCTATAACTGATGGCAATAATCTCTTAGAAGAAATGAAGGAGTCCTCATAGTAAAAAAAGAAAAAAAAGTGTCTGAAATGCAGTACTTGGGTGACATCTCAAAAACAACAGAATAATCTTCATTTCCAAAGCAAACCATTCAACATTATAGTAATCTAACTCTATGCCCCAATCGCTAATGCTGACGAAGCTGAAGTTGAACAGTTCTATGAAGACCTACAAGACCTTCTAGAAGATATCTTTTCATCATAGGGGATTGGAATGCAAAAGTAGGAAGTCAAGAGATGCCTGGAATAACAAGAAAGTTTGGCCTTGCTGTATAAAATGAAGCAGGGCAAAGGCTAATGGAGTTTAGCCAAGAGAACACTGTGGTCATAGCAAACACCCTCTTTCAACAATGCAAGAGATGACTGTACACAAGAACATCACCAGATGCTCAATACTGAAATCAGACTGATTATATTCCTTGAAGCCAATGATGGAGAACTCTGTACAATCAGCAAACTCAATACCTGAAGCTGATGGTTCCTTAGATCATCAACTCCATATTGCAAAATTCGGACAAATTGAAATAAGTAGGGAAAATCTTTAGACCACTCAGGTATGACCTAAATCAAATCGCTTATGATTATACAGCATAGGTAACAAATATATTCAAAGGATTAGATCTGATAGACAGTATGCCTGAAGAAATATGGATGACTTGTAACATTGTACAGGAGACAGTAACCAAAATCTTCTCAAGAAATAGAAATGCAAGAAGGCAAAATGGATGTCTAGCAGAACTAACAAATACCTGAGAAAAGAAGCAAAAAGAAAAGGAGAATGGGAATGATATACCTATCTGAAGAC
The DNA here is from genome assembly GCA_006410615.1 of Neotragus moschatus. Taxonomy (NCBI): domain Eukaryota; kingdom Metazoa; phylum Chordata; class Mammalia; order Artiodactyla; family Bovidae; genus Neotragus; species Neotragus moschatus. The sequence goes on along the minus strand of SJYA01003278.1, from coordinate 12,621 downwards.
AGAGTTCCAAAGAGTAACAAGGGGAGATAAGAAAGCCTTCTTAAGTAACAACACAAAGTAGAGAGAAATAAATAAAATGGGAAAGATTAGAGAACTCCTCAAGAAAATTAGAGATACCAAGGGAATATTTCATGCAAAGATTGGCACATTAAAGAACAGAAATGGAAAGGACCTCAAAGAAGTATTAAGAACAGGTGGCAAGAATACACAGAACTGTATAAGAAATGTTAATGACCTGTATAACCACAATGGTGTGGTCACTCAACAAGAGCAAGACATCCTGGACTGTGAAGTCAAGTGAGCTTCAGAAAGCTTTATTATGAACAAAGTTAGTGGAGGTGATGGAATTCCAGCTGAGCTTTTCAAAATCCTAAAATGATGCTGTTAAAGTGCTGCAATCAGTATGCCAGCAAATTTGGAAAACTCAGCAATAGCCACAGGGCTTGAAAAAAATCAATTTTCATTCAAATCTCAAAGAAGGTCAATGTCAAATAATGTTCAAACTATTGTAAAATTGCACTCATTCCACAAGCTACCAAGGTCATGCTAAAAACCCTTCAAGCTAGGCATCCTGCTCAGTACATGAACTGAGAACTTCCAGATGTACAACCTGGATTTAGAAAGGGCAGAGTAACCAGAGGTCAAATTGCCAACATCTGTTGGATAATAGAAAAATAAAGAGAAAAACAGAAAAAAACATCTACTTCTGCTTCATTCACTATTCCAAAGCCTTTGACTGTGTGGATCCCAACAAACTGTGGAAAATTCTTCAAGACATAGGAATACCAGGCCACCTTATCTACCTCCTGTGAAACCTGTATGCAGGTCAAGAAGCAACAGTTAGAACTGGACATAGAAAAATGAACTGGTTCCAAATTGGGAAAGGAGTATGCCAAGGCTATATATTGTCACCCTGTTTATTTAAGTTATATGCAGAGTACATCATGCAAAATGCTGGGCTGGATGATGCACAAGCTCGAATCAAAATTTCTGGGAAAATATATCAACAACCTCAGGTATGCAGCTGATATCACTCTAAAGGCAAAAAGCAAAGAGGAACTAAAGAGTCTCTTGACTAAGGTGATAGAGGAGAGTGAAGAAGTTGGCTTAACACTCAACATTCAAAAAGCTAAAACATTGGCATCCAGTCCCATCACTTCATGGCAAATAGATGGTTAAAAAATGGCAACAGTGGCATATTTTATTTTTGTGGGCTCCAAAATCACTGCAGAAAGTGACTCCAGCTATGTGAAATTAAAAGACACTTGCTGGAAGAAAAGCTATGACAAACCTAGACAGCATATTAAAAAGCAGTGCTATCTCTTTGATGACAAATGTCCATATAGTCAAAGCTATGATATTTTCAGTAGTCATGGACAGTTGTGACAGTTGGACCATAAAGTAGGCTGAGAACCAAACAATCAATGCTTTTAAATTGTGATGCTAAAGATGACTCTTAAGACTCCGTTGGACAGCAAGATCAAACTAGTAAAGAAATTAATAGCACTAATAATTGCATTCATAGTTTAGTTCAGTTCAGTTGCTCAGTCGTGTCTCTGCGACCCCATGAATCACAACACACCAGGCCACCCTGTCCATCACCAACTCCAAGAGTTTACCCAAATTCATGTTCATTGAGTTGGTGATGTCACCCAACCATTTCATCTTCTGTCATCCCCTTCTCCTCCTGCCCTTAATCTTTCCCAGCATCACGGTATTTTCAAATGAGTCAGCTCTTCACATTAGGGGGCCCAAGTATTGGAGTTTCAGCCTCAACATCAGTCCGGCCAATGAACACCCAGGACTGATCTCCTTTAGGATGGACTGGTTTGACCTCCTTGCAGTCCAAGGGATTCTGAAGAGTCTTCTCCAACACCACAGTTCAAAAGCATCAGTTATTCGGTGCTCAGCTCTCTTTAAGTCCAACTCTCACATCCATATGTGACCACTAGAAAAACCATAGCCTTGACTAGATGGACACTTGTTGACAATGTAATGTCTCTAATTTTGAATATGCTGCCTAGGTTGGTCATAACTTTCCATCCAAGGAGTAAGCATCTTTTAATTTCATGGCTGCAATCACCATCTGCAGTGATTTTGGAGCCCCCCAAAATAAACTCTGACAATGTTTCCACTGTTTCCCCATCTATTTCCCATGAAGTGATGGGACCGGATGCCATGATCATTGTTTTTTGAATGTTGAGCTTTAAGCCAACTTTTTCACTCTCCACTTTCACTTTCATCAAGAGGCTTTTTAGTTCCTCTTCACTTTCTGCCATAAGGATGGTGTCATCTGCATATCAGAGGTTACTGATATTTCTCCTGGCAATCTGGATTCTAGCTTGTGTTTCTTCCAGTCCAGGCTTTCTCATGATGTACTCTGCATATAAGTTAAATAAACAGGGTGACAATATACAGCCTTGACCTACTCCTTTTCCTATTTGAAACCAGTCTGTTGTTCCGTGTCCAGTTCTAAGTATTGCTTCCTGACCTGCATACAGATTTCTCAAGAGGCAGGTCAGGTGGTCTGGTATTCCCATCTCTTTCAGAATTTTCCACAGTTTATTTCGATACACACAGTCAAATGCGTTGGCATAGTCAAAAAAGTAGAAATAGATGTTTTTCTGGAACTCTTGCTTTTTTGATGATCCATTGGATGTTGACAATTTGATCTCTGGTTCCTCTGCCTTTTCTAAAACCAGCCTGAACATCTAGAAGTTCATGGTTCATGTATGGGATCAGGAGTTACAGCTCAGAGTTTTCATAATGTCTGTTGAAAGATGAGTCACATAGTTAATTCTAAGGCTTCAGGATCTATGGCAATATCTGTGTACAAAAACTGAAACAGAGCAGGAGTATATGGTCCTTGATCCCCTGTCCCTCCCACCATGTTCTCTGCCTGCTTTTTGCCTGTGCAAAACTTTAGTCAAAGAATAATCAGAGGTCTGGGAAATGCTGAAACAAAGGAAAACAGTCAAAGGAGACTAAATAATAATAGTGCAGTCGTTAAACATAGCTTCCCAGGTGGATTAGTGGTAAAGAATCTGCCTACCAAGCAGGAGACCTGGGTTCAATCCCTGAGTTGGGAAGGTCCCCTGGAGAAGGGATGGGTTAACCACTCCAGTATTCTGGCCTGGAGAATTCCATAGACTGTATAGTCCATGGGGTAGCAAGAGTCAGACATGACTGGGTAATCTTCACTTTCACTTTTCAATCATAGTCAAGGACCTTTAGTTCTTTCTCAAGGGCTATAAATTATATTTTGAGCCATATCTTGTGAGCTGTCTTATAGATACCAAAACACCGGGTAAAGAAGTTAACTACATGATGACAAGACTGTGCCCAGGACTTGAGCTGCCACTATTTTAAGAACTGATGTCAAAGAAATGGAAACAAATGCACCCCAGAACTAAAGATTAACTTTACCTAAGGCAAATGACATGATGCTACTCAGACCACTATTGACCAATTTGAAGATAACTGTTAGAGATGATTGTGATGTTTCTGCATGTTGCCCCCTCCTGCAACCCTGCCTACAAATGCTCTCACCCCCTGCTTGTTGTGTGTGGGGGTTCGGCCTTTGGACAGATATCTGCCACCCTCCCCACCAGTTGCCAGCATCTGAAATAAAGCAAACTTTCCTTTCCACCAACCTGGCCTGTTTACTGGCTTTTGAGCAGTGAGCAGCCAGACACCCCCATGCATACCTTTCAGTGACAGATTTTGGCACCCTATGTGGAGCTGTCTACTGCTGGCTATGGCTAGCTATGACTGGCTACTGATGGTTCCTCTGCTTTCTTAGCACCTGGCTCTCCTGGGTCTTCCAGGAGAGAGCTGTGGCTATGACAATATATTAGCCTGATGCTCGTGGCTAGCTAGCCCTGGATAGGGGATATAGGTGTCGTTTCTAGCAGCTTCCAAAACCATTTGTTTTGTGTACCCTCCCTATTTCTCCCCTTCTCAGCACTGGTTGCCAACTTACACTTTTCTTGGTGAAATGGAAACTTGCATTTTGGACTAGCTGACAGGGTCCAAGACTGGGTAAGTCCACCAGTGTGCACACAGGCAACCTTTCCGTTTTTGAGTGCTAATGCTATTTGGGAATTCTTGCCAGTTGTTTCTGATGTGCATCTGATGTGGAGAACTGTTTTGGACATGAAGTGCTATTTGGGCATTTTACCAGTTGCTTCTGACATATGTCCGATGTTGAGGATCGTTTGTGAGCACTGATTTCTATGTAGGCATTTTTGCCAGTTGGTTCTGATGTCTGTCTGCCACTGAGGACCATTTGTGAGCATGAAGTGCTATTAGGGCATTCTTATCAATTGTTTCTGACATCTGGTTACTGTTGAGGCCCGTTTGTGAGCACTGAGTGTCATTTGGGCATTTTGCCAATTTGTTTGGACATCTGACTACCACTGAGGACTGTTTGTTTGGGAGGAGTGTTTAATTGGGACTCCATACTGGTCACCCTGAGAGAAAGTTAATGACAGATCTGCTGTTTGGTGTGTGAGCATATATTCTATTTGTGTGATTGGTATTCCTGTTGCCTTATGTAAAATGGGAAATTCAGGTTCAAGTCATTAAAAAATTTTTATGTGTGAATTGATGACTAAAAAATGATTTTTTGGACAATGTATGGCTACAGTGTTCTTTAGACTCTGGAGAAGATTGATTAAGATGAAAGTCTTGAAATTCAAAAAAACTGTTTCTTTCTGCATATGCAGTTAGGGAAAGCTAACTTGATAAAACACTTGTTTTTCAGACCCTGAGAAAACAAAAACATGCCTGGGGAAAAGCTTGAGGTTGATGTATATCATGTCCTTGAAGTAGAAACACAGTCCACTTTGCCTGGATCTTCAGCCTTGGGTTAACTATGCAAAGGAAAAAGTAGTTTAAAATTGAATGTACACTTTGGCTATTCTGGCTATAATCTATAAACTGATTATTTACCTTTGTATTCTTGTAAGACCAAGAGGGAAACTAAAGATGTTTGGGTTTATTAAACATTTGTGTTGTACCACTGAAGAAAAATTATGCTATAAAAAAACTGTATTTTTTTTTTGAGGTTATAAAATATGTTCTTAAGTTTGCCAACCAGAAACTGCTGCTATAATATTTCAATCATTTGATTTTTGGTTTCGTTTAAACTTTCAAGGGTAAAAAATTGTGATATGTAAAAATGATAAGTGAAACATTTTGGCATGTAAAACAAGTAGGATATATGTTGTCGACAAAGAAAAGGTATAAAGAATGGAGATATTTTTGTTGAGGAAAAATGATGATAATTTTTTCCTGCAGTTGCTTATTTCTGGATGACAAAATATGAGACAAATTTGTTTGGACCTAGAAAGTGACAAAAGGTTTGTGAAAAAAGAATTTTGAAAAAGAATTGTGTACATTGTCAGGATTAAGATGAGACTAAATTTAATTAGGTATGTGAATTTTATTAACAGTAAACTGATGCAAGACTGAAGTTGGTTTTTCTCTCTGTTAAGAAAGAAAAGTTCTCCTGGAATATTGATCTGATTTGGTAGCAGAAACATCTAATGAAAAGTCATTGTTTTGTTTCTAATCATACTTTTGACCCCTATGTTCAGGATGGAAAAATGGTCCAGTAAAGTTGTCACCAAGTATAGCTGCTCATAATGTGCAACATTGCTGACTTTAAGTGTACTACTTAAAACACATGTGCAATGTTTGTGTGGCCATTGGGTATGAGTAACAAAATGTATGGCCTATAAAGCATCTTCTTATTACCATACCTCTGATATATGATTAGTTTTCCCCCCATCATGGACACCAGGCAAACATATAAATAAAAAGGAGACCTAGCACCAAGGGGCATGGATGGATCCAGAGCAGGCAAATGAATCCCTCTGGAAACACTGGAAAAATATGTTGATTATCAATGCTCTCTATAGAAAGAGTTGCAACTTAGAGGGGAAAATGATGAAAGAAATGTTACATATTGAGGTATGGGGAAACGATTATGGCCTATATATGATTTAATTTAAACTTTAGGCTAAGCAAAACAGCCTGTTTGTGCTCTATTAAACATACATTGTCGGAGAAGGCAATGGCACCCCACGCCAGTACTCTTGCCTGGAAAATCCCATGGATGGAGGAGGCTGGTAGGCTGCAGTCCATGGGATCGCAAAGAGTCAGACATGACTAAGCGACTTCACTTTCACTTTTCACTTTCATGCATTGGAGGAGGAAATGGCAACCCACTCCAGTGTTCTTGCCTGGAGAATCCCAGGGATGGAGGAGCCTGGTGGGCTGCCGTCTATGTGGCCACACAGAGTCAGACACAACTGAAGTGACTTAGCAGCAGTAGCAAACATACATTGTGCATCTGCTTTAGTCATTAAGAAAAAATAGTACAAAGTTACATTTTGATTATTAACTTCATTGTAATATATCTAGCAATTTTCAAATGTTTTCCCAGATACTATGAAAGTTCATTGCCTTTCTTGTTCTGTACCTATCCCTCAAGAATGATGATTATCAAAGAAAAAGGATTGAAATGGAGCAGGACCATATGGCCTTTGCCCCTCTTCGTGTTCTCTGTCTGCCTTTTACCTGTGGAAAACTTCCATCAAGGAATAAATTTAATCAGAGAAGTGAGAAATGCTGCAACAAAGGGAAACAGTCAAAGGTGATTGAATAATAATAATGTAGTCATTAACCATAGTCAAGGACCTTTAGTTCTTTCTCAAAATCTATAGATAATATTCTGAGCCATATCTTGTGAACTGTCTTATAGATACCAAAACACCAGGTAGAGAATTTACATGATGACCAGACTGTACCCAGAACTTGAACTGCCACAATTCCAAGAACTGACGACAAAGAAATGGGAACAAGTGCATCCTGAAACTGAAGATTAACTGTACCTAAAACAACCAAGATGATGTTAGTCAGACCACTGATGACCATTCTGAAGATGACTATTAGAGATGACTGTGTTGTTTCCTCATGTTGCCCCTCCCTCTGACTCTACCTATAAATGCTCTCACTCCTTGCTTGTTACGGGGGATGGCCTTTGGGCAGATGTCCACCACCCTCTCCCCCCAGTTTCTGGTATCTGAAATTAAGCAAACTTTCCTTTACACCTGCCTGGCCTATTTACTGGCTTTTGAGCAGTGAGCAGCCAGACTCCCTGCCATGCATACCTTTCAGTAACCAAATGGTCTTCGGTAGAGACAGTTCCTTCTTTTTAGGAGTAGTTCAAGCCCTCTTTAAAGCTAGGAGTAAAACTTTAAACCAACTGTCTTCTGTTTCCTGAGTTGGCTTATGCAGATGCCTCTTAATAATGTCATTAGCTATTTCAACTTTTCCTAAAGATTGGAGTCTCCAGAAACAGTGTAAGTGATATTCTATTTCTAGAGCTTTTGACACCCCTTCAGTTTCAGCAGCAATAAAGGCAGAGCCATTGTTGCTCTGAACTTTAGAGTTTAAGGTATCACTTACACCATGAAAAGTCAGTACAGTAAGGTTTTGCCTATTAATAAACTTAAGAGCTTTAGGCATTAGCAAAAACAATAGTAACAATTACCTTTAAGCAACCTGGCTATAGCCTTTTTTTTTTTTTTTTTTAACAAAGTAAATTCTGATCCTGTAGGCAAAATCAAAGCGGGAGCTTGTAAGACAGCAGTCTGAAGAGTCTTAAAAGTCTTTTAAGTCTCTGGGTACCAAACCAGCTTGTCAGTTTGGGCATGCTAAGTCTCAGTTATAAGCTTATATAAAGGCTGGGCGAGTTCCCCATAAACCAGAATCCAAATGCGGCAATAAATTGTAATGCCCGAGAGTCCTCTTAGTTGTCTTAAGGTCATAGGTAGAGGATGATTTAGTATTGGCTTAATTTTCTTGGGGCCTATGGCCCTTGTTCCTTTTAGAAAAGAATCTTAGCCTCCAATTAAAATAAATAAATTTAAATTAAATAAATAAATAAAATTAAAATTAAAAAAAGAAAAGAAAGCATCTTTCAAATAAATGACTGAAAAAATATTTGACTCAGTCAGGAATTTCAGACAATAAAATATAAGGATTAAACACTTATAATTCATAAATCTTGAACTAGTCTCACTATCATTTGACTTTTTTACACCTAAAATAGGAGTGTTGCATGGACTGTTACAGGAAATTAATAGCCCTTGCTCCTTTAAATTTTCAATGGTGGATTTTAACCCTTTCTTAACCTTGGGTTTCAGTAGATACTGCTTTTGATGTGGAAATAGGTGAGGGTCTTTGAACTTGACAATGATATGAATAAAATTTGTGTTCAACTCACAGCTTTTCCCTCAGCCCACACTCTAGCATTTACATTTTGTTCACTTATTGGGAAAGAAAGAGCAGGCTACATATTCATGAAAACAGAAGCCTGGACCTTGCTCAGTATATCCCTTCCCAGAGGAGGTGAGGGAGACCCCAGCATGATCAAAAACTTGTGAGAAAACAGCACATAATCCCAGTTGCAACTTAAATGATGACTGAAATAATAGTGTTTGGCCTGTCCAGAGAGCTCCATTATGGTGGTGGATCAGGAGGAAATTGGGTCAGGGGCTTCAGTGACCACAGAAAAGTTGCCCCATTATCTAAAAGAAAATCAACTAATTCGTTCCCCACAGTTATTAATACCTGGGGTTCATTAGGTGTAATTAGGATGGGAGCATGTGTGGGGACCACTGGGCACCTTCAGTTCTGATTGCCTTGAGAATTCAACCCCTGGGGCCTATGCCTTGGAAGTCAATCTCTTCTCCAGAGTGGCCCTTTGCAGACTGAACATGGAGTTGGTGGCAGCTTAGAAGCCTGAGAGCAATCTTGCTTGAGATGTCCCTCCATTCCACAATAAGAACAAGTCCTTCCCTTTTTCACCTGGTTGCCCCTGGGCACTTTTCTCCAGCTGTTTCAGAGTGGACCTGAAAGTTGTTGTTAGGACTTCAGTCTTTCCTGCTCTTTTTCTGCCTCTTCCTCCTTCTCCTCCCTGCCATAATAAACTGTTTGAGCCAGTTGCAACAGGTTATATGAGACTGATTTTGTCCATATGCCTGTTTCAGTAGCTTACAGTGGATATCTGGAGCCTACTGAGTGGGAAATCTACATTTTCAGATAATTTCTCCCTCTGCATTTTCAGGATCAACGTCAGTAAACTTGCAGAGATCCTCCTGTAGACTATCTAGGAATTTACTAGGAGTTTCCTTCTCTCCCTATTCTATGTCAGCCAACTTAGCATAGTTTAAAGTCTTAGCATGTGGTTGTTTGAGTCCTTCAAGAATGCATCTGACAAAGTGGCTCTCTTATGAGAACTGGTTGGCTCCCTGTAGGGAGGGGGGCTATTTCATGTTCCCTCTTTCCTCTTGTCTTATGTCCATTCATCTCCAAAAGTAGTAACTTCCCTAAAGCTCGAGTTTTTTACTCAGAAGTCAGCGTCTGTTCCAAGATACACATTACATCTTTCCAAGTAAGGTCATAAAGTAAAGCTAGTCCTGTAAAGGGTTCTATGTACTTTTTTCATCCTCTAAATCATCTTGACCACAATGGGGACTGTTTGAATTTCTACTGAGACTGAGGCAACCCCTCCTGGAAGGGTGCCCTGATTCTCAGCCTGTTCAGCTGGCATCCCCAGATAAAGGGGCAAAGTAAGAGAATAGGAAGCAGCTGAAGATTTCACAACCGAGTCTGCACCTTTAGGACATGTCTGGTATGTCTCGCAGAAAGATAAAGGGCAACACATATGGGACATCTACTCATTTCTCTTGTTTTCTACAGAACTGGTCTAACTGTAAAACAGTATTATAATTAAGAGACCCTTCAACCGGCCAGTGTTCCCTGTCTTCCAAATGATACTCTGACCATTCAGTATCACAGATAAAGCATGTCTTTTTTAAACTCTGAGAATCAAACTTGTCCCAGCTTTTTATTATACATTTTAAAGGAGTTGTTCTGGAACTTCTAGCTCTCATCTGTAAGAGAGAAAAAAGCAGCATCCACAGCCATGGATTTTTTTCTACCATAGGCGTCTCTCCCTGCTCTAGATGTGGGGAGGCGACAGACTTTCCATGAAGCTTTCATTCTCTGGTTGGACTTTGTCCCTTACTGATGGAGGCATCTTACTCGTTCCCATCAGCCCACACATTCTACCATCAATGCAGAGCAGAGATGCACCAGGGGTAGACCTGACAGCATCCCAAATTGATTTTTAGTTCCTTACCACCAAGACCTTTGTTTTATTCTCCCTTTTCCTCTGATGCCACCCAGGGTGTAACAGAGTAGTTTCCCAGAATGTTTCTCAAACTAAGACCACTAGGGGAAACATCCATCTTCTGTGTGCCTGTTCACATTGCTGAGTACAGTCCTGACCACACTGAAGCAGTGAGTTATTGCCACATCAGTAAGCCACTGGAGAGCTTTATCTACTCTGCTAAAGCTAGCACTACCAAAGGAAGAAGCCCACTGTACTTCCAAACTGGGATTCCCAACCTATGTTCTTAGAAACCTCATACTTTCTAGTAGCACTTCCATCCATAAAATTTGGAGGCACAGCTATGACAAGGACTTGCTTTTGGAACTCTGTCCTGCTTGTCAGACTCTGGCCCCCTATGGAAGCAGCCAAGAGAGAGACACTGCTGAAGCTAGAGTTCCACCTCATTCCCAAATGTGTTCATAGCAAGCTAACCCATGACTACCAAGCTTATGGTCTATGTAAAAGTACACAGTAATAGCATGGATCACAAATCCCTTCAAAGTCTATGTTCTGACAGATTATGTTATTATTTCTAGTTCCCCAGGCAGTTACAGAATGGTCAAAGAGACCACAAAAAGGTGATTGAGAAAGGAAACTTTAGTCTACACGCTTTGCCTATTTCTTGCCACTCCCCTAACAGGAATTCTGGGTGCCTCTTGGCATTGACAGGATGGTATAAATCACCTGACAAGACTCTCCTTTTGGGGACTCCCTTCAGTCATTATGAGGCACTGCAAAACCGCAGAGTAGGGCTCAACACTCGCTTTATACTTATTTTTGTATGTCTCTTTCATTCTACATTCACCCAGACAGGCACATTATACAGTTAGTAAAGTAAAAGAGGAAATGTGTGTATACTGTAAGAACAGGCAAGCTAGAGCTCTGAGTGTCCTTACCTTGTCAGAAAGTTCCCAGAGCAACCCGCCCACTCCCCACCCAAGATGGTAGCTTACAGTGAATGATGTTGGATCTGTGATCTCCATAGAAGAAGATTTAGTTTTGGGATGAGAGACCAAGTTTGATTTCTCAAGAGATTTTGTGTAGAAGAGTTTTATTAAAGTATAGAAAGGGACAGAGTAAACCTCTGACATAAACATCAGAATCAGGATGGAGAGTGCCCGACTTGCTAGTCTTAGCAAGGGAGCTATATACTTTTTCAATTGGTTATTACAGTAAATCAAAAGAATGTCTCAAGGTTGTAAAGGTCTTACTAGACTCACTCCCACAATTTACATTTTAAGATAATAGGAGTAGAACTAACAATAGAATGGTCTTTCCAGACCCTCTCCCACAACTTACAGTTTAAGATGACAAGATTAGTCAGAAGGTTTTAAAGAAGAAGAAACATGTCTTCAAGCAGGATACATTGTTGCCATATAATCATTGGTACATAGTTTAAGGAGAAAAAATCTTTGAGGAAGATGAGCTGTTCAGCTGTGTAATAATTAGCTCTGGGCTTAAAAAAATGTTTTATGTGACTAAGGTGAAGGAATGTAGAAAAAAATCTTGTCCTTTATCCTCCTTGAGAAACCCAAACCCCTTTCTTCTCCTCAAGAGCCCCAGACCCCTTTCTCCTGATTGAGGACTGCAGAGTTCTCATGAACCTACCTAAGAATCAACTCTCCCACTGCATCCCAGGGGTACATCTCATATAATCTGAATGTAAAATCTTTGAATGTATGTTGAATTTTTTCCCCAATATTTTTGAGAAATCTGCCTGTACATTTCTTAGGGATATTGCTTTGTATGTGTATATATATATTATACAGTATTTGCCTCATCAGGTAATGTGTCAGAGTAAGAATGGCCTCATGATGATTTTGGCAGAATTCTCTCTTCAAATTTTAGGCAGTGTTCAAGACCATCCCCATGGAAAAGAAATGCAAAAAAGCAAAATGTCTGTCTGGGGAGGTCTTACAAATAGCTGTGAAAAGGAGAGAAGTGAAAAGCAAAGGAGAAAAGGAAAGATATAAGCATCTGAATGCAGAGGTCCAAAGAATAACAAGCAGAGATAATAAAGCCTTCCTCAGGGATCAATGCAAAAAATACAGGCAACCAACAGAATGTGAAAGACTAGAGATCTCTTTAAGAAAATTAGAGATGCCAAGGGGACATTTCTTGCCAAGATTGGCTCGAAAAAGGACAGAAATNTAACAAGCAGAGATAATAAAGCCTTCCTCAGGGATCAATGCAAAAAATACAGGCAACCAACAGAATGTGAAAGACTAGAGATCTCTTTAAGAAAATTAGAGATGCCAAGGGGACATTTCTTGCCAAGATTGGCTCGAAAAAGGACAGAAATTATATGGACCAAACAGAAGCAGAAGATATTAAGAAGAGGTGGCAAGAATACACAGAAGAACTGTACAAAA
>SJYA01003277.1:0-25121 GCA_006410615.1 Neotragus moschatus | reverse complement strand
GGTGGACTACAGTCCATGGGGGGTCACAGAGAGTCGGCCCTTGGCTGTGGGGTGTGCTGCACATCCCAGGATGGTTAGCAGTGCCCCTAGTCTCTACCTACTTGACACCAGGATCACCCCTCTTTCCCGGGTGTGTTGACCAAAAATGTCTCAAACATTGCCAAGCATTCCCTGGGGTCCTAAAGCACTCCAGTCCAGAACTGCTGCTGTAGGGGAAGCAGGCTGGGAAGTCAGGGGCAGACGTGTTCTTTTAAGGTAGTCATTTCTGCTGCAAAGCCGTTTAGAAAGCACGGACACACTTGCCTCTCCCTTATAGGAAGGACCCGCTTCCTTACAGAGGTCCTTTGAAGTCTCTCGGTNAAAGCACTCCAGTCCAGAACTGCTGCTGTAGGGGAAGCAGGCTGGGAAGTCAGGGGCAGACGTGTTCTTTTAAGGTAGTCATTTCTGCTGCAAAGCCGTTTAGAAAGCACGGACACACTTGCCTCTCCCTTATAGGAAGGACCCGCTTCCTTACAGAGGTCCTTTGAAGTCTCTCGGTCTTCACTTTCACTTTTCACTTTCGTGCATTGGAGAAGGAAATGGCAACCCACTCCAGTGTTCTTACCTGGAGAATCCCAGGGACAGGGGAGCCTGGTGGGCTGCCGTTTATGGGGTCGCACAGAGTCAGACACGACTGAAGCGACTTAGCAGCAGCAGCAGCATAGAGATCCTTATAGAGGACCTGCTTCCTCATCCTCTCTGAGGTGGGAACCACGTGACACCAAGCAAGGAGGGAGGCAGGCATCTCTCGTGTCGACTTGCCCCGATGGGCCTCGAGGGAATTTTCCCAGACCTGAGGCCAGTGAGGACTCGGGGAGAAGTCTCCAGAAAAGTTTGTTCATTTGTTCAATCACCCGTTGGAACAAGACGGTTCACCATTGTGTCTCGCATGCCTAGAAAAGGCTTCCCTGGGGGCTCAGCAGTTAAGAATCCACCTGCCACGCAGGAGCCACAAGAGATACGGGTTTGATCCCTGAGTCGGGAAGATCCGCAGGAGAAGGAAATGGCAACCCACTCTAGGAGTCTTGCCTGGAGAATCCCATGGTCAGAAGAGCCTGGCGGGCTACAGGCCATGCGGTCGCAAAGAGTCAGACACAACTGAAGCGACCGAGGCTCAATAAATGTTTGTTGAATGGGTTAACTTACTTCTCAAAAGCATTAGGTCAATGACTGTTACTTAAGGCATCTTGGGCTTCCCTTGTGCCTCAGCTAGTAAAGAATCTGCCTGCAATGGGGAAGACCTGGGTTCGATCCCTGAGTTGGGAAGATCCCCTGAAGAAGGGAAAGGCTATCCACTCCAGTGTTCCGGCCTGGAGAATTCCACGGACTGTACAGTCCACGGGGTTGCAAAGAGTCGGACACGACTGACCGACTTTCACTTCAGTCCCAGGTGAACGGCATCTTGTGTGTTCCGTGGTGGGATAGGCAGAATGAATGAATGATTCCTTGGGATGGTGGGGATTTTCTAGGGCAGGAAATCACCATTTTCATATTAGAGGTTGTGATAGGCAGGATTCTAAGACCTCTGGAGTTTCTTATCCCTGGGATACACACACCTTCTCTGAGTGATTCAGTCATACACTAAAACCTAGCTGTGAGGGGATTTTTGCAGATGGAATGAAATCGCTATGGTCCTTACCCACCTCCCTCCTGTCCCCTGCCTGCCTTTTTGTCTTCGGAAAACTTTGGTCAAGGAATAAGCTTAATCAGAGAAGTGAGAACATGCAGAAACAAAGGAAGATCCTTTTATAATGTACTGTACATTATGATAATTCATAAAATGAATCATCAAATTTAACCTGATCATGAAACATAGTCAAGGACTTTGCGTTCTTTCTCAAGAGCTATAGATAACATTTTGAACCCTGCCCTATGAGCTCTCTTACAGAGATTGAAATCCCCAGTAGGAGACGTGAACTCCATGATGACTAGACTGCACCCATAACATAAGCTGCCACGATTCTGAGAACTGGCCTCAAAGAAATGGAAACAAACTGACCCTGCAACTGTAGAATATTCACGTCAGTTCAGTTGCTCAGTCGTGTCCAACTTGTGGTGACCCCGTGGACTGCAGCACGCCAGGGCTCCCTGTCCATCACCAACTCCTGGACCTAGCTTGCACAAACTCATGTCCATCGAGTCGGTGATGCCATCCGACCATCGTGTGTATCTAAAACAATCAATGTTACACTGGTCAGACCAATTTGAAGAAGACTGTCAGAGCCAACTGGGCTGTTTCTGAATTAAGTCCCCTATCCTCTGTTTACAGAAGCTCTTCCCCATTGACTGTCAGTGGGGAGAGTCGACTTTTGGAGTAATGTCTGCAAGCTTTCCACCGACCCAGCCTGTTGGTTGGCTTTTGGGTGGCAAGCAGCTGGACCCTACCTTTTGGGAAGAGCAACACACACACAAAATATTTCATTCCTTGTCCATCCTGAAGGCAGTGCTGTGTGCTGGTCTGACTTCATCTTCATTTGCACTAGAACAAGGCCTTTAGGACTGATTTTGTATCTAATGGCCCGAGTATACAGTCTGGAGAGCTTCCCAGGTGGCTCAGTGGTAAAGAATCTGGCCTGCAATGCAGGAGACCTGGGTTCTATCCTTGGGTCGGGAAGATCCCCTGGAGGAGGGCATGGCAACTCACTCCGGTATTCTTGCCTGGAGATTCCCAGGGACAGAGGAACCTGGCAGGCTATAGTCCAGGGGATGGCAAAGAGTTGGACTCGACTGAATGGACAGCACGCAGACACACTCTGAAAGGGGAATTCTTTTTTTAAAAAACAACTTTAAGCAAAATACTTATGTTTATGTTAATTAAAGATATACCCACATTTTAATTCAAAATATTATATAGCCACAAGAGATACATGTATATGTGTGGATGAGTCCCTTTCTTACCTACCACAAACTATCACAACATCTGTTTTATTTTTTTACATTTTATTTTTAATCTGTTAGTTGCTCAGTCATGTCTGACTCTTTGCGACCCCACGGACTGTAGCCTGCCAGGCTCCCCTGTCTGTGGGATTCTCCAGGCAAGAACACTGGAGTAGGTTGCCACGCGCTTCTCCAGGATGAATAATTGTGACCTTGTGATGATTCCTTGGAAGTGGCACGTTCAATGAAGCCCTGAAGGTTTTCTGTTCCTCATCCCTCACTTCTTTTATAAAATCAGGTTTTGGAATGCTTAATCTTGGTTGAGATATGTTCTGACTCCTTGAGAATGTATGATATTGTAAATACTTTTCAAGGTTAGAGCAGATGCTATCTTTTTAGGGGGGTAAGATTATAAAAATCAAAGACAGGTGCCCCAGTGGCATGAGCCCCTTGACCTCTAGAGAAAGTGATGTTGGAAATAGAGTCCTTGATGGTTTTCTTCTGCTTCATGGTATTAGTAACTCAGTTGTGTCTGACTATTTGTGGCCCCATGGACTGCAGCCCGCCGGGTTCCTCTGTCCATGGGATTCTCCAGGCAAGAATACTGGAGTGGGTTGCCATGTCCTCCTCCAGGGGACGGTCCAGATCCAGGGGTCGAATCCGGATCTCCTGCATTGCATGCGGGCAGGTTCTTTACCATCTGAGCCACCAGGGAAGAGTTTCCCCTGACTAATTGTTCGTCTTGTCTTTGCTGCCCTCGAGCTGTTTTAGGAGTGGTTTCCAAGGCTTACACCCACTTGGGTATGATGGTGGGCAGTCCACTTTGGTAGCTGCATGGTGTGAGCTGATAAGTATTGGGACCTCAAAGGTAATGTCTCCAATAGGGAGAAAAAAAAATATATATATATATATATATAAGTGCTGCAGGTCTCTTTTAAGTCATGCTTTTACCCTTGGTCTCTTTGGCAGTTACCCAAATTATAAGGTTTACCACTCACTTAGTAACCTTGCTTTGAAACTCAGGAAGTACCGCGCATGCAGCCTTGTCAACGAGGAATCATTAACTTTGAGCAGACAAAATGTATACGCTTAATTGTTTTTCATGAAATAAATGCCCGGGTGCCCCTCGAGACTTAATCGGCTCACACAGTTTCACAGGGAGACGAGTCACAGCTGCCGTCTTCCGTGACTCACTTTGGCACTTGCAAGTGGAAAAAGAGGCTTGCTTTTACGAGACAAGGAATTTCACCCTTTTGATTTTAAGCCATGCCCCAGCCCAGCCTACTTCCCAATGTGGAAGGAAGTGGATTAACAGAGGAGGAAGACTTGTGAGACCTTCTTTGTTGGCACCTGTTTTACTCCCCATTGGAGAAGTGGTGTTTCAAGGAAAACTAAGATGCTGACAAAGCTTTCTAGAGTTCTATGAGAATGTTAGTCGGGCTGTGGTACACTCCTGCTTTACAGGAAAAACTGGAAGCCAGGTCTTTACAGGGCTCAGAAATGTGTACCCTGGCACCTTCTCTTTAGCTGGGACAAGACAGCACTGTCAGCTTAATTGTCAATGAAATCACTGCAGATAGGGACTGCAGCCATGCAATTAAAAGATGCTTATTCCTTGGAAGAAAAGTTGTGACTAACCTAGGCAGCATATTAAAAAGCAGGAATTACTTTGTCAACAAAGGTCTGTCTCGTCAAGGCTATGGTTTTTTCAGTAGTCATGTATGGATGTGAGAGTTGGACCGTAAAGAAAGCTGAGTGCCGAAGAACTGATGCTTTGGAACTGTGGTGTTGGAGAAGACTCTTGAGAGTCCCTTGGACCCCAAGGAGATCCAACCAGTCCATCCTAAAGGAGATCAGTCCTGGGTGTTCATTGGAAGGACTGATATTGAAGCTGGAACTCCAATACTTTGGCCACCTCGTGCGAACAGCTGACTCATTTGAAAAGACCCTGATGCTGGGAAAGATTGAAAGCAGGAGGAGAAGGGGACGACAGGGGATGAGATGGTTGGATGGCATCAACGACTCGATGGCCCCGAGTCTGAGTAAACTCCAGGAGTTGGTGATGGACAGGGAGGCCTGGTGTGCTGCGGTTCATGGGGTCGCAAAGAGTTGGACACTACTGAGCGACTGAAGTGAACTGAACTGAACCCTACACGTCACTCCCTAAGGCCAGGCTCCTCCTGTGTCCTACCCGTCCTTCATCGCTTTCTCGTTCCCTTCTTTCCTTCCTCACTCCCTCCCCCTCCCTTTTCATGTGCTTCACATAAGAATCCAAAGAACTCTAGCCCTGCTTCAAGATTCTTGATTCTGGGACTTCCCTGGTGGTCCTGTGGTTAAGAATCTGCCTGCTAATGCAAGGGACCCAGGTTCCATCCCAAGTCAGGGAAGATCCCACAGGCGGCAGAGCAACTAAGCCGGTGAGCTTCAAATACCGAAGCCCAAGCACCTAAAACCCTGTGCTTGGTGACAAAGAGGAACCACTTCAATGAGGAGCCCACATACCGCAACTAGAGAGTAGCTCCCACTTGCTGCAAACAGGCAACGCCGGCGTGCAATAACAAGACTGAGTACAGAAAGAAAACAACACAAATTTTAAAAAAATCAGTGAAATAAATAAAACGTCAGTTCAGTTCAGTTCAGTCACTCAGTCGTGTCCAACTCTTTGCGACCCCATGGCCTGCAGCATGCGAGGCCTCCCTGTCCATCAGCAACTCCCGGACTCCACCCAAACTCACGTCCATCGAGTGGGTGATGCCAACCAACCATCTGTCGCCCCCTTCTCCTCTCGCCTTCAATCTTTCCCGGCTAGGAACAATTGCTGGGAAGTAAAGCCTAGATTTATTTTTTAATAACAAAAAAAGGAGTCTTGACTCAGGGATAGGAAGTTTCAGATTGTGCCCTTTGGTACCATGGGGATATCGGCTTCCCACCAAAATCACCCCTACTTTGGAAGTGTCTCAGAATTTCCAGACACCAAACTGAATTGCATCTCCCCCAGCCAACTCTGGTCCTTTCTCGTCGTGTTTACTAAAATGGATCCATCCTCCAACTCGCCACCCCGGCTGATGTCTTTAAATCACTTTTTATCTCCATCTCAGCCAATATTCGTACAGAAAAGAGCAGACATGATATTTTAAGCTCCCTGAAATTTTCACAGTGTAAATGCGCTCATGAAACTGGCACCAAATGAAGAAGTGAGACAGGAGTGGCGCCCTATGAATAATGTTTTCCTCTTCTGAGCTGATTTTTTTTCCCCCAGATCTCATGAACTCTGAACTCGCCCTGCTTCCTCCTAGAACCCTCTTTCCCCGTGGGCTCGTCTTCTCATTGGTCTCTCAGTCCCCATCTGTGTCCCTTCCTATCTTTTATCCTGCTCACTGGCAGCCTCAGGCTACAGAGCAACCCAAATGTCATCTGTTCCCGGTTCAGAAACCCCGCTCTTGCTCCCCAGTAGTAAGGGGTGAACAGTCTACTTTCTCATCAAGAATGCAAGGTTCTCGGGGACCAGCCTGGAACCTGTATTTCTAGCTCTGATCCCCATAACTTTGCCTCACACAGCTCATAGCTGAGCTGGGTGAAAATCCACTGACCTCTCGGCTCCAGTCCCACGGACAGAGGCACTACGGTCCTTAGCGTCACAGAGTCAGACACGAGTGAAGCGACTCAGTATGCTCGCGTGATGGAAACAGTGCGAGCCGTGACAGCTGACTAGTCCTAGATATTCAACACACACGGGGCCCCGAGGAAGGTGTCACAGATTTTCACCCTCACGGCAACCTTAGGAGAGACATGCTATCGTCAGCCCCCTTTACTGGAAACTGAGTAACGTAGCCAAAGTCACAGAACTGCATTTAGCCTCGGAGGCTCCGACCTTGGGACTTGTGCTTGTGAGCAGGACATATACCGGGGTTTTCCAGGCCTATAATTTTGCCGACGCGGTTCCACTCTGCGGGGCCTGCATCAGCGACTTTTCTTTCAATCCACAGCTGGCTCGGTCTGCAAAGCTCGGCGACTGTACTTCCTCCTCCGACGAACTCTTCTGGGTTTCCTTCAACCAGAAGTTGGCTCTGAACATATCAACCATTGCAGCTTCCCTGTGTGACACACATCCTTCATTGAACTCATTGATTTATCAGACATGGTTGATTCTTATCATTTGCAGTAGCGATGGAAACTCCAAAGTCGCCAGGAGCTCTGAATGAGCGGACACTGAACCACTGCTCCTAGGAGACAGACAGAGTTGGGTTTCTGTGAGTCTCTGCTGCAATATTTCATCAACGGATCAATACCTATGCTGCTTTCATGCATGGGCCCTGTTCACACACTCCGTATTTAATAAGTGCTACTGATTTCATTCACTTGGAGCTCGAGGCCGGCACCACAACTCATGCATGGAGGATGTTCAGCTAACACACATATTTTCTCCAGAAGGCAGTCCACAGCCTTCTCAGGCTTAGGAGACCAGGCAGCACTTGTGTGTTTGTGGGTCATTTTAGACGGTGATATCATCAGTAAAAAGCACCAACAGGCAAAAAACAAAAACAAAAAACAAACCTGTGGCACTAAATGGGCTGTGAAAAAACCTCAGCTGGCAACATGCTTGTCAAACAACCAAACGTTTTTCACCGTTGAGTGTGTGTCTTTGAATGACTGTGAAAGCACCAGGACTATTGATTTCAATAAATAACTCTTACTGAGAATCCACAAGTAATGAGGATGGACGCTATTCATTTCAACCTTGGGTTACTGTTATTGAGTGAGTGCCTTTCTTTCCTGATAAGTTATAATCTCCTCAAGAAGAAGTGCTATGTTTTATTCATCTCTAGTCTTCCCCCACACCAAGCCCAATGCCCTTCTCACTTTATGGGCTCAATAAATTATTAAACGAATTAAAAGGAAAAGGAGGAGATAGGTAGTGGCTCAGAGGTTCATGATGTCATTTCTTCACTGTATCTGGCTTTCCTTCAGACATTTTTGGTCAACCAGATGGCCCAGCTTCCCTGGTGGCTCAGCTGATAAAGAGTTCTGCCTGCAGTGTGGGAGACCCGGGTTCGATTCCTGGGTGGGGAAGATCCCATGGAGAAGGAAATGGCAAACCACTCCAGGATTCTTGCCTGGAAAAATCCCATGGGCGGAGGAGCCTGGCAGTCTACAGCCCATGGGATTCCCAAAGGGTCGGACACGACAGAGTGACTTCACTTTCAGATGGCCTTTGCCAGCAAGATCCCTTCTGCAATGTCTCATTGTCCACCCCCACCCCCCAAAAACATTTCTTCTTATTTTAACACCAAAGGTATCGGGGAGTGAGAGGGGATGGGTATTTTTATCCTTGGGAATGTGCCATCAAGGTAAACAAATGCAATGAAATACTTTGCTGATACTTTCCAGCCCCCTTGTGATGTTTCAGGAAATCATACCACCCACATGTGGACAGTGGTCCCGTCACTCTGTGAAGTGGTAGGGGTAGGGCGGTGGGGTGGGATGGGGGGAGAGAGGAAACAGGCTCTGGGCCACGGGTCATCTTTAGTCCTGACAGCAGCAGGGTTTTCCCCAGGCACAACCCTGTGGATGCCCTTCTTCATCATCCTTGCTTAATGCCTCCAACTCGTGAAAAAGACATGAATGGTTTTCTCCTCCTGGTTTCCGCTCCCCCCCATCCACTTAATAAAGTTGGCTTGCTTCTCCTCTCCCACCACCCTTTGCCTTTTGAATGGAATGCAAAAATAATGAAGTCGTTGCGTTCAACACCCGTAATCTTTAGCTATGTAGACTTTATATAGTAAATCAACATTTTTTTTTTCCATTGCCATGACTGCAAGGAGATCCAACCAGTCCCTCCTAAAGGAAATCACTCCTGAACATTCATTGGAAGGACTGATGTTGAAGTGGAAACTCCAATCCTTTGGCCACCTGATGCGAAGAGCTGACTCATTGGAAAAGATCCTGATGCTGGGAAAGATTGAAGGCAGGAGGAGAAGGGGGTGACAGAGGATGAGATGGTTGGATGGCATCACCAAAGCGATGGACATGAGTTTGAGTAAACTCCAGGAGTTGGTGATGGACAGGGAGGCCTGGCGTGCTGCAGTCCACGGGGTCGCAAAGAGTCGGACACGACTGAGTGACTGAACTGAACTAAACTAAACTGAACAGCTCTATCTTGACAATAATTATATGTGATTTTCCACTGCTACAGGAGATGGGGAATTATTTTACCAAGCAAGAAAAAAAGGCAGCTTTGGGAGCAATTTAAGAATCTGATGATATTCAAGGTAATATTTTGAGGACAGGTATGTAGCCATACTTCTCAAGGTTTAACAACAACGTCCATTCACAATATTCTATTCGGGGCTTGTGTCAAATGAGAATCCAATGGAGATGTCTGATTTTCAACTCTTTTGGCCTATTCTTTCTTAAATTTTCAAAAAATTCCACATAAGAGAATGTGATTAGGAAGACAGAAACAAATACTACTGCAGATTGTAAGAACCGGCCACATGGTTACCTGCATGCATGCCCGTTTGCAATATGATTCTGCGATGACCCCCATCAGTAGGTCACATCTATTTTCCCTTCTTTTTGAATCTGGCCTGGCCTTATAACTTGCTTTGGTCAATAGAATGTTATAGCAGGGACAGTGTGTGGGTTCCAGGCATAGACACCAAGAGCCTTATACTCCTCTTCCCTCTGTGAAGTTTGTGTAGTCTGTTGGCCAGGGCAGGGAGGTGGAGGGGTGCGGAGGGGGTGGCAGACCACGTATGGCAGACACAAATCCTCTCCTGAGTAGTCAGTCTTCATTGGCCCTGGAAGCCAACTACAGATTCATGAATGAATTCAGGTAAGACTGAGTCCAGCCACTGAGTTCCCCCCAACTTACAGAATCATGAGCAAAGTAAATGGTGGCAGTTTTCAGGCATTAAGTTTTGGGGAACGCTTGTTACGCAGAAAAAGCTGATACAAACATCTGAACAGGGTCTAAAATTTTAATCTAGTGAGCAGACAAGAGTAGTCACCTGAAAATTATTCTCTAGGTACTCCAAAGCAGCAGTTTTTAGAGGATTTTTTAAAATTCTTAATTAAAAAAAAAATGCCTTTAGCAATTACAGTAGTCTTTCGGGGGAGTTGGAGAAGGAAATGGCAATCCACTCCAGTACTACTGCCTGGAAAATCCCACGGACAGAGGAGCCTGGTAGGCTACAGTCCATGGGGTCGCAAAGAGTCGGACACGACTGAGCGATTTCACTTCACTTTTGGGGGAGTAATCAGAATTGTTAACTTTTGCCCTGTGAATATGAGTCTATGCACTTCTCCTTAGTAGGGACCAATGGAACTGGGAATATTGAGGAGAAGGAGAAGTGGCCTCTGAGAAGGACTTTGATTACTAGGAAATAAGAGAAAAAAAGCAAGAGAAGATCACAACCCCAAACAATGCTACTGTCTCCTAGAATTTGCATTCTGTAAGCCAACAGAGAAGAAAGAGTGTGCAGAACTTCTAGCGGAGGATTTTCCTTCAATAAGAATTGAAAATCTCCGCTAAGAACCTTTCTATACTGACCAAGCCTCTCTATATCCATCTTTCTAAATAGCTGAGAGATATTTCTATACCTTATCTATTTACAAGCACTAAGTGAGATATGAGTAGCAAAGCTAATCTGAATGGGTATTAAGAGCAAAACCTTTCAGGCCGGAACACAGAAGACCCATCTGAGGCTCTTTCCTTACCGTGAATTACATTAAAATCGTTCTGAGCTGTTTGAACGGTGTGCCTTCACAGAGACACATTTCGTGCCCAATTATGCTGAACGTGATCAGTAACTGTTTCCTGCAGAAGTGACAGGAGACGGATTGAACAGGCAGATACGATCGATGTCGAGGAAGCCGGTCCACGTCTACTGAATCTGCAGCGTTCCTACTGTCTTTAACCCGCTCAGAAGACAGCAGTCTGGGCTTCAAGAACCCAGGCCATTTTACGTCCGCCTGTGAAAGCATTTATGTCCATTCTGGCGGCAGGGAGCGGTTGGGTGCGCTGAGCTCTCATGAGTTTCCTAGTGAGGACTGGAAAACGCGTTCTGCTTTAATGGACATGCACGGGAAATTCAAAACGTCTGAGGACAATACATGTGCTCATCAAAGCCCACTACTGTTTCTGTTTCCTTCAGGGTGTGAAGGGAGGTGGCATTCCTGTATTTCCCTTGCAGTTGGACGATGGCAGCTGCCAGTCCTGGGGTGTATGGGGGAAGGGGTGAGCTCCAAAGCTGTCAGGCTTCCCTGGTGGCTCAGAGGGCAAAGAATCTGCCTGCCATGCGGGAGACCCGGGATTCTTTCCTTAGTTGGAGAAGATCCCCTGGAGAAGGAAATAGCAACTCCCTTCAGCATTCCTGCCTGAGGAATCCCGTGGACAGAGAGGAGCCTGGTGGGCTCTGGTCCATGGGGTTGCAAAGAGTCGGACACAACTGAGTGACTAATACTAGGGCTGCTATACTCTGGGCTCTGGGAACCCCCATCTGACAGTCCCATGCCTGCTCACCCCTCCTGTGAGGCTGTAAAATGCACATGCTGGCAGACGGCCCAGCCCTGAGAGGCAAGAGGTCGGCATCCGGAAACGATGACCTTGAATGCAAGACGGCAAAGGAGACACAGATGTAAAGAACAGACTTTTGGACTCTGTGGGAGAAGGCGAGGGTGGGATGATTTGAGAGGACAGAATTGAAACACGTATATTACCATATGGGAAATAGATGACCAGAGCAAGTTGGATGCGTGAAGCAGGGCACTCAAAGCTGATGCTCTGGGACAACCCAGAGGGATGAGGTAGGGAAGAGGGTGGGAGGGGGGTTGGGGATGGGGGGAGACATGTACACTTGTGGCTGATTCATGCTGCTGTATGGCAAAAACCACCACAATATTGTAAAGTAATTAGCCTCCAATCAAAACAAATGAAAGTGCAAGTTGGTCATTAGTGTCCGACTCTTTGCGACCCCATGGAGTATACAGTTCATGGCATTCTCCAGACTAGAATACTGGAGTGGGCAGCCTTTCCTTTATCCAAGGGGATCTTCCCAGTCCAGGGATTGAAACCAGGTCTCCTGCATTGTAGGGAGATTCTTTACCAGCTGCGCCACCGGGGCAGCTCAAGAATATGAGTGGATAGCCTATCCCTTCTCCAGGGGATCTCCCCCACGCAGGAACTGAACTAAGGTCTACTGCATTGCAGGCAGATTCTTTACCAACTGGGCTATCAGGGAAGCCCAATAATAATAATAAAAATAGAAACATCAGGATCCTTACATGCCTGTGTGAAGCGCAATCTCCCCGCCGCCGCCAATCAAGGGGCTCAGGAACTGGCCTGTCTGGTGACGCTCCTTGGGCTGGATTAGCGGTCCTCTTGCCCCGGTGGTTCTCTACTGGTGATGCACGTTGCTGAGTTTCTATGATGCGCCTTCCTGGCAGCTAGCTCAACTGCAGCCCCATTCACGTTCCAGTTGATTAACAGGTCCCTTAGAAATCTTCCCGCTGGATGTTTCATCACCTAGCCTCCTCCTTGGCACGCATGGATTCATGGGAGTGACTCGGGTCCTTTTACGCCTGCCTTGCAATTTCTTCGCAGCCCTGGAAGTCGGCTCTTTCTGGCAGCTGTCCTTGGCTGACACTCCCCTTGCACCTTCAGAACCTTAATGAGAAGTGACTCTGTGTGCGGAGAGAGCCAGCCGGTGCAGGCCTGGGCGTAGTGGAGAGCCTGGGGCCAAACCAAGCCGCACAAAACCCCACCTGCCTGACCTTCGATTGGTTGACTCTGTATCTTTCTTATTCCAAGGATCTCCAAAGAGTCCTTTGCGCTCAGCAGCACACCCTCAAATCAAACAAGGGTTTCTGAGGTACAAAGAATAGCAGAGATGTTGCTGTTTTTTTGCTCACATAGCCTGAGGTGAGGTGAGGTGTTAGTCTCTCAGTCGTGTCCAACTCTTTGCAACCCCACAGACTGTAGCCCACCAGGCTCCTCTGTCCATGGGATTCTCCAGGCAAGAATACTGGAGTGGGTTGCCATTCCCTTCTCCAGAGGATCTGCTCAACCCAGGGATCGAACCTGGGTCTCTTGCATGGCAGGCCAATGCTTTACCACTGAACCACCAGGGAAGCTATGTAGCTTATCCAATGAATAATCAGGATTGATGCTGAAGCTCCAATACTTTGGCCACCTGATGCAAAGAGCTGACTCACTGGAAAAGACTCTGACGCTGGGAAGAGAAGGGGACGACAGAGGACGAGATGGTAGGCATCACCGACTCCATGGACTTGAGTTTGAGCAAACTGTGGGAGATGGTGAAGGGCAGGGAAGCCTGGAGTGCTGCAGTCCACGGGGTCGCAGAGTCAGACACGACATGGCGACTGAACAACAGCCTATCGGGAGTGTTCCTGCAGAATCCTCGGACCTTTCTTCTTTGCTGACTCATAGTAACACTGGGGGAACAAGAAACCGGTGGGGATAAGAGAGAAGAAAGCCCAACCACTCTGCAACTCTGGGAAAGAGTAAAGTTTGTTGCTACAACTTTTTGTTTGCTTGGTTCAAAACTTTGTCCCCCCTAGACCCTCCAGGCCAGGAGATCTTCAGCTAGCAGGTGGGACAAAGGGGTAAGGGGATCCCCTCCAGGAAGTGTGTGGGTTACAATCTGTCTGTGGGGACCCCGAAGTCTTGAGGGACTTCACATGCTGCAACGCTGGCTCCTGTGATGCATGCAGTGGGTTTCGCTTCCTGCAGGCCTCCCTGAAACACTCGCTAGCCTGTCGACCGTTACCACCACGCTGCACAGTTTATGAAAGCTTCTCAGAAGCTATCTGAGTAATCCTTTTATTTGCTTCCTATGTTACCCTAAACTTTTTTTTCTTTCCTTTTGCATCTAGGACTCCTGGGGTATTTTTTTTTTTTTTTTTTTTTTCAATGTTTCCGTAGTTTAAATGGAACAACTCATCTCCTGAGGCAAAAAAAAAAAAAAAAAAAANCCTATGTTTATTATCTAATGGCTATCATCTGAATTCACAAGCAGTTAATTTGAGTCCAAAAAACCTTTAATTTCCCATTCACTGTGCGTTTCTCATGGTTTAATTCATACCCATGCCTTCTCCTGAGGGCAAAAAAAAAAAAAAAAAAAAAAATTTCAGGGAAAGAAGACAAAGTTTTGCCAGATGGGATCCTTCCAGAAACAAATGGGCTGCTACAAAGAAGACCAATGCCGCCTCCCAAGTGTCGTGGAGGTAAGGGGTGGACGTCTGGGAGAAGAGATATGACAGGAAGACCTTGTTCTAGATGCTCAGAGATGGAGGCTGATGTCCACTGTGGTCCAGTGAAATTAATCCACCCTATCCCCCGAAACCAGTCCATCCTAAAGGAGATCAGTCCTGAGTGTTCACTGGAAGGACTGATGTTGAAGATGAAACTCCATCCTTTGGCCACCTGATGGGAACAGCTGAGTCACTGGAAAAGACCCTGATGCTGGGAAAGATTGAAGGCAGGAAGAGAAGGGGACGACAGAAGATGAGATGGTTGGATGGCATCACTCACTCAATGGACACGAGTTTGAGTGAACTCCGGAAGCTGGTGATGGACAGGAAGGCCTGGTGTGCTGCAGTCTAAGGGGTTGCAGAGTCAGACACGACTGAGTGACTGAACTGAACTGAACTGATCACCCCCAAGTCCAGAGAGCGCATTGTGTTTAAGAAAGATTCCACCAGGCTTCCCTGATGGTCCAGTGGTTCAGAATCCACCTGGTCGTGCCAGGGGACATCAGTTCGATCCCTGCTTAGGGAAGATTCCGAGAATAAACTACTGAATCCATGCACTGCAAGCAGAGAGTGGCCTGAGCAAAGAAGACCCAGCGTAGTCAATAACAAATACAAATAATTCCCCAAGCTGGCGGATTTCTGTCTCAAGAATATAACAAAAGCATCTTACAGGTGGAGGAGGATTTCTTCAAGTGAAGAAAAGTGTGAAGTCACTCAGTTGTGTCCGACGCTTTGCGACCCCACGGACTGCAGCCCGCCGGGTTCCTCTGTTCATGAGGATTCTCCAGGCGAGGATACTGGAGTGGGCTGCCATGCCCTTCTCCAGGGGAATCTTCCCGACCCAGGGATTGAACCCAGGTCTCCTCCACTGCAGACAGACTCTTTACTGTCTGAGCCATGGGGGAAGCCCAAGTTAAGAGAAAGTCACCTGTTAAGAAGACAGAGATATGTTTTCTGAGTGTCAGATGCCTGCCTTTCGAGTCTTCCCTCCGACTGGACGTCAGGATTGTCACCAGGCTGCAAACAGAGTATATCTGTAGGTTTCACCATCTGGCTCGGGAGATGGAGAAGCTAGACATAGCAGTGTCAGGAGCTTCTGAACGTGTACCTTGAATCCTGTGTGGCTGGAGACGCCACTTTAGGGGACCCATGTCCTCAGAATTTTGCTGCTTGACTCCTTGTTTCTGTGGCATTTTGAGATGCCTTTAGATGCCATGTGTCGGTGGCCTGGCATTCCCGCCAAGGATGTCTAAGAACCAAGCAAGAGGGCTCATCCTGCTTCTGGGGGAAGCTAGACTCTTGAGAGGCCCTTAGACTGCAAGGAGATCCAACCGGTCCATCCTAAAGGAGCTCAGTCCTGGATGTTCATTGGAAGGACTGATGCTGAACCTGAAACTCCAGTCCTTTGGCTACCTGATGCAAAGAGCTGACTCATTTGAAAAGACCTTGATGCTGGGAAAGATTGAAGGTGGGAGAAGGTGACGACAGAGGGTGAGATGGTTGGATGGCATCATGCACTTGGTCGATGTGAGTTTGAGCAAGATCCAGGAGTTGGCGATGGACAGGGAGGCCTGGTGTGCTGCGGTTCATGGGGTCGCAAAGAGTCAGACACGACTGAGGGACTGAACTGAACTGAACTGAGTGTGGTTCACGATTGCCTGGGGCCTGAGACAGCCATGAAGTTCAACTAGGCCAGTGTGTCTTCAAGGGTGGGTGTGTCAGCCACCTGGGGTGTTTGTCACAAAGGCAGACGCCCGGGATATCAGCCTTGTAGCTGTGGCGCTCGGGGCTGGGCAGATTTCCGCGCAAAGTCTCTCCGCCAAGGAACACTGACTGACAAGTGACAGATTCCAGTGACAATCCTTTACCACCACGCTTTCCAACTTAAACTGCACTGCGGAGGCCAACGCTGGGCAAGTGACTTCAAGACCTTTTTGAGCAAAGGACAATCTGAGTTTTGTGAAATGTACATATTGTGCCCACAACAGATCCTCACTTCTTTTTTTGGATGTTTTGCAAATTAGTCGAGAAATATATGGCAAACTAGAAAAATAAGGAAATTGATTTTTTTTTAAAATGTACACTTTATGTTTTCCCTGTACAGACACGTGAGAAAGGAATTTGGCTACTGAGAAAAGCCAAAGCGTTTGAAATGCTAATTCTGATAAAATGAATTATTTGGGCACTGGGTTATTGCATCACCTTGTGGTTGGGAAAATGTCTTCTTTAGTTCTTTCCTTAGCTAGGTAAAAGACTGACTGATGTTGGGCTTCTCTGGTGGCTCAGACGGTAAAGAATCTGCGTGCAATGCAGGAGACCTGGGTTCGATCCCTGGGTCCGATCCCTGGGTCGGGAAGATCCCCTGGAGGAGGGCATGGCAACCCACTCCAGTATTCTTGCCTGGANGGCTTCTCTGGTGGCTCAGACGGTAAAGAATCTGCGTGCAATGCAGGAGACCTGGGTTCGATCCCTGGGTCCGATCCCTGGGTCGGGAAGATCCCCTGGAGGAGGGCATGGCAACCCACTCCAGTATTCTTGCCTGGAGAATCCTACGGACACAGGAGCCTGGTGGGCTACAGTCCGTCATGGGGTTGCAAAGAGTCGGACACCACTGAGCAACTAACACTTTCACTTTCACTTAGGGGTGAGCAGGCTCAGATTCACTGTCATGTGACTCTTCAGTGGCACAAGACCCCCATGGTTGGATTTGGCCCTGGCTTGGATTATAACATCCAGGACTGTCATGTTGAAAGCTGTAACAGTTGTATCTCTTGAGTGTGCATTTTTGAAGGTCGAGTCTGAGGATCACACTGCACACAGCTGGGGCTGGGAGTCTTGCCAGGACCACCTCTCTGCAGGCCCCTTCTCTGTCCCTGCTCCAGGACCGCTGCCCAGCTCTGCCCTGGGACGTGGGGCAGCGCTTGAGGTCAGCAGACACGTGCCCCACTTGGTAGTCTGCCTCTAACTGTCTGTGCCCAAGGAAGTGTGACCTTGAAAAAGACCAAGGCAGGTCAAGAGAGACTGCAGAACTGAGCAAACATTCTCTCTCGGGATTTGGAACACAGACCCCTGTGTTCCCATTCCCTCCAAGCCCCATGTCATCACACAGCAGGTATCTGTGTAAGTCACACATGGACTTGTCTTTGCCCAGAAGTGTACTGTGAGCAGGCCCTGGGAAAGGGAAAGAGGGTGACTCATTTCCCCACAAACGAGCCAAGAGGGAAGTATCTGCCAGCCAGGGTCTCCTCTGAAATCTCTAATGGGGTTCTAGAAATGCTGCAAACTTCTCAAAACTCCAGTGATGCTCTGCTTCTTCTGACAGACTCCTCTCGGTTATCGGCTTTCCCTGCTACAGACCTGTCTAGATTCTTGAGAGTCCCTTGGGCTGCAAGGAGATCCAACCAGTCCATCCTAAAGGACATCAGTCCTGAATATTNATGCTGCAAACTTCTCAAAACTCCAGTGATGCTCTGCTTCTTCTGACAGACTCCTCTCGGTTATCGGCTTTCCCTGCTACAGACCTGTCTAGATTCTTGAGAGTCCCTTGGGCTGCAAGGAGATCCAACCAGTCCATCCTAAAGGACATCAGTCCTGAATATTCACTGGATGGACTGATGCTGAAGCTCCAATCCTTTGGCCACCTGATGTGAAGAACTGACTTATTGGAGAAGACCCTGATGCTGGGAAAGATTGAAGGCAGGAGGAGAAGGGGATGACAAGATGAGATGGTTAGATGGCATCACCGACTCGATGAACATGCATTTTAGCAAGCTCCAGGTGTTGGTGATGGACAGGGAGGCCTGGCGTGCTGTGGTCCATGGGATTGCAAAGACTCAGACATGCCTGAGCGACTGGACAGCAACAAAAGCCCTGTGTAGAGATGAGATCGGATGGCTTGGAGGCGGAAGGCAATGCGTCATGCAGAAGTGATAAACTGTTCCCGAACCTGCCCCAACTCGATTCAGGTAGCTCTTCCAGTGTTGGAGGCTGTGTGAAGGCAAGCTTTAGAGAGGGAAGGGGGTCTCGAGATGCCCAGAGAGAAGACCCTGCAGGGGCCTGGCTGAAGGCAGAAGATGGAACTCAGGAGGCGCCCTGGGCCCATTGGCAGCCTCTGTTGGACGCCCGCAAAGCACGTGCCTGAGCCCTAGCGGTGGGGTCACAGGTGGTGGGGCCCAGCCTCCGCTGACTTCACTAAACGCACTGCCTCCCACTGAATTCTGCGTCTGCTCTGAGTCATTCTTCCAGTGGGCCTGCTGTGGTTTTTCCTCTTCATGGTCCTAAGAGAATGGGTCTGGGAGGATAACCAGGGAGGGGTCTTTCAGAAGAAGCAGAGCATCAGAGGAGACTTTTTTTTTTTTTAAGTTTGTAATGTTTCTAGAATGACGTTAAGGGTTTCAGAGA
This sequence comes from Neotragus moschatus, assembly GCA_006410615.1. Lineage (NCBI taxonomy): Eukaryota > Metazoa > Chordata > Mammalia > Artiodactyla > Bovidae > Neotragus > Neotragus moschatus. The sequence continues at coordinate 6,530 of SJYA01003277.1, read as the reverse complement.
AGACCCTGGCCTGTGGATTCTTCCCTCCTGAAAGAAAAATCTGCACCCAACGTGCACACAGCACCATCCAGTCCCAAATGCCAACGCTGCCAGAGTTGATATAAATGAAAAAAAACCCCACTTATCAAGGAGTGCTCCTGAACTCCATCCCAACTCCCCTAGCAATAATCTATCATTATTTTTTCTCTGGGAGAAGGCTCCATGACTCAGCATTCAGAATATTAACTGATAGGAAAATACCTCCCCAAGGAAAAACTCCGGAGTACTCCGAGTGCTTCCAAGGGGAGCAACATTAAGAAATGCCGTGGTGCACTGGGAAGCAGCAGATGTGAGTAAAGGGGTGGGTGGGATTGGAGCTCCCACCTTGGCTGCCCATGGCAATGACTAGGCATTAAAAAAGTTTTTTTGACTGCGCTGCATGGCTTCCCTAATTTCTGTTCCCCAACGAGGGACAGAATCTGGCCCCCTGACTCTGATAGCTTGAAATCCAAACCACTTGGGCACCTGGGAACTTTCCTTTTAAAAACAGCACCCCCCCCGCCGCCCCCTCTTTTGGATCTCTAAAGAAAGTGAAGGTCACTCAGTCAAATCCGACTCTTTGTGCACCCTTGGACTACACAGTCCAGGAAACTTTCCAGGCCAGAATATTGGAGTGGGTAGCCTTTCCCTTCTCCAGGGGATCTTCCCCACCCAGGGATCGAACCCAGGTCTCCTGGATCACAGGTGGATTCTTCACCCACTGAACCACCAGGGAAGCCCTCCAAGTACTTTAAAAAAATTCCGATGGGTAGACCACATCCCAGAGCTAAGGAACCCAAGTCCCTGGGGGTGGCTTTCTGGCCGTAGTGTTTTTGAAGAGCAGGGAATGAGTGATTTCAGAGCAGGGGGTGAGTGGAGGCCCACAAGGTGCCACATGGATGGTTTTTGGGTTCTCAAGTGAGAAGAAAGGAGAGCTAGGGCAGGGCTGGTGAGGAGGAGCTTTGCAAAGGAGTAGAAGGTTGGGGCTTCCATAGTAGTTTAGCTGATAAAGCATCCAGCTGCAATGCAGGAGCCCCAGGTTTGATCCTTGGGTCGGGAAGATTCCCTGGAGAAGGAAATGGCAACGCACTCTAGTATTCTTGCCTGGAGAATCCCATGGACAGAGGAGCCCGGCGGACTACAGTCCATGGGGTCGCAAAGAGTCAGACACGACTGAGTGACTAACACGCACACAGAAGGCCAGGGCAGGAAGGAGGAGTCCCCTGTGGGGAGGCCCAAGGCAGATGCGAGCGGAAAAGCCATCTGGTAGGAGGCGGGACCAGGGTGGAATGCTCACTCATGATCGCCAAGGTGCACAGTGGTGGGGTCGTCAGTCCCGGGTCCCTCCTCTGGGTGAGACTGGGTGTGGGCAGAGTGGGCCTCTGTTTCTAGAACAGCGTGACCCGCACCTAAAAGAAGCGACCTCAGGCCCACATAACAAAGACCCACACTCCCCTGGGGGCCAAGCCACTGGTTGAGGAAGCTTGTTCAGCTGGGTGGGTTGAATGGGGTTCACCGGGGTACCATGCTCTTTTTACACGAGTGAGGATGCGCTAAGGCCAAAGTGTCAGTCACTCAAGCCAAGTCCGACTCGGTGAGACCCCCATAGACTGTAGACCTTCCAGGCTCCTCTGTCTGTGGGATTTCTCCAGGCACGCATACTGGAGTGGGCTGCTGATTCCTCCTCCAGGGGGTCTTCCGCACCAGGGGATCAAATCCGTGTCTCTTATGTTTCCTGCACTGGCTGGCAATTTCTTTACCACTAGTGACACCGAGGAAGACCTAGGTCTGTGTCGGGGTGCCTTTTCACCTACAGTGCCTGAGAAAATTGCATTATACTAGTGCGTTTAAAAAAGTAGTTTTGTTGAGATACAATTTACATGCCACAGGGCTTCCCTGGTGGCTCAGGTGGTAAAGAATCCGCCTGCAATGCGAGAGACCTGAGTTCAGTCCCTGGGTTGGGAAGACCCCCTGGAGAAGGGAAAGGCTACCCACTCCAGGATTCTGGCCTGGAGAATCCCATGGACTGTATAGTCTATGGGGCTGCAAAGAGTCGGACATGACTGTCTTTTGCTTCACTTCTCTTTGCATACCATAAAATCCACCCACTGTAAAGTGTACAAATCAGTGTTATTTCTCAGTCTACTTTGATGTGTCTTTAATTGAAATTTATTTACGTGTTTATTTATTTTTGGCTGTTCTGGGGTCTTCATTGGAAAAGACTCTGATGCTGGGAGGGATTGGGGGCAGGAAGAGAAGGGGACGACAGAAGATGAGATGGCTGGATGGCATCACTGACTCAATGGACGTGAGTCTGAGTGAACTCCGGGAGATGGTGATGGACAGGGAGGCCTGGCGTGCTGCGATTCATAGGGTCGCAAAGAGTCGGACACGACTGAGCGACTGAACGGAACTGAACTGGGGTCTTCCTTGCCGTGTGCCGGCTTTCTCTAGTCGTGGTGGTTTCTCTGGTTGAGGCGATTTCTCTAGTTGGGCCACTCTCTAGTTGCAGTGCTCAGGGTTATGTTGGCAGTGATTTCTCTTGGGCCAGAACACAGGCTCCAAGGCGCACAGGCTTCAGTAACTGCGGTATATGGGCCTTGCTGTCCCTTGGCACACGAGAGCTTCGTGATCCCCTGCTCTGGCGCTTGGATTCTTCACCACTGGGGCACCAGGGAAGCGCTTTCAGTATATTTCTTTCTTTTTTTTTTTTTTAATATTTAGTTTATGTATTTATTTGGGTGTGCTGAGTCTTCACTGCAGCACACGGAATCAATCTTTGCTGCAACGTGCCATCTTTCACTTGCAGCACGTGGATTCAGTTCCCCAGCGAGGGAGGAAACCCAGCCCCCTGGGTTGAGAGCGCAGAGGAACTGAGCCACTGGACCACCCGGGAAGTCCCAGTTTCAGTGTACCTTGCGTTCTGGAACCATAACTCCACATCTAGTTTCAGACCTCTTTCACCACCCCCAACAGAGCTGACAACCACCATTTGGCTACCTCCTGTATCTGTAGGTTATCCTTCCTGGACGTTTCCCAGAAACGGCCTCAAATGACAGTCAGCCTTCGGTGTCCCAGAGCAACATGGTTGGATGACATCACCGACTCAACGGACGTGAGTCTGAGCGAACTCCGGGAGCTGGTGACGGACAGGGAGCCTGGCGTGCTGCAGTCCATGGGGTCCCAAAGAGTCGGACACGACTGAGTGACTGAACTAAACTGAACTGAACTGATAACATGTCTGAGTTGCTAGTGCCTTGCAGACCCACCAGGACCTCTTTTCCTGGCTTGGTCACGCTGTAACATCGACGCTGTGGACACAAAGAACAGTCAAGCCCTGGCATGAGTTCTCCACGGCAGAGCAGAAGCTGAGGGCTGGTGCTTTGTGAAATGGAAGCTGTGCTTCTTCCTCTCATGTCTTCTTTTTACAGCCCACGCCAAAGGGTGCTAAAACGCAACTCAGGGCAACGATTTGCTCACCAAGTCTGTGTGACGGGCACCAAAGAGGGACTCATACCAGCTCATCATCCTGATGTCTGGACAAGGAAATGGCAACTCACTGCAGTATTCTTGCCACGGAGAATCCCATGGACAGAGGGGCCTGGCGGGGTACAGTCCATGGGGTCACAAAGAGTTGGACTCAACTGAGCAACTAAGCACCCTGTGACGTTTGTCATGGTAACCCACTCCAGCCTTCTTCTCTGGGAAATCCCATGGACAGAGGAGCCTGGCGGGCTACAGACACAGGGTCTCAGGAGTCAGACACGACTCAGCAACTTAACCAGCCAGCCCCATCAGTGTTAAAGGTAGAAGAAAAGTTTGGCCACTTTTTCTCTACCAGGGAACACAGACACACACACAGACGTCTTTTTTCGTGGTTCCTCTCTCTCCTACCCTGCAATTTGGGGCATTCAAAGTCATTCAGTTTACAGGGATGCAGTCATTTGCACCAAGCCCCTAAAATGTGTACCTGTCTATGAACCCCAACGGTGTGTATCTAACAGAATACAACAGAGGGAAAATTTTCACTCCTCACCATGAAGATTTCAGGTTTGCCAGATGTCCCAGGGAATGAGGCAGGTGGTGCTTTCGGACTTGCACATCCTGGATCCTGCTAAGACTAGGATATTCAAGTATGTCTGGTTCTCTCCACTCATCTGGGGTGTCCTTTCTACCCCCCTTTCAGGCCAACCTCTTCTCTCATCTGAGGTCTCCAAGGACAGGAAGCTGCCCTTGGCTTGGAACGGTGGCCCAGCTTTTTTTTTTCTACCTTTAACACTGATGGGGCTGGCTGGTTAAGTTGCTGAGTTGTGTCTGACTCCTGAGACCCCGTGACTGTAGCCCGCCAGGCTCCTCTGTCCATGGGATTTCCCAGAGAAGAAGGCTGGAGTGGGTTGCCGTTCCCTTCTCCAGGGAATCTTCCTTCTTTGCTCCGGGAAGCACACTGAAACTGCCCATCTTCGCCAGGTAACACAGTAACCATTTGTGCCAGCTTTTACAACACAAGAGGGCTTCCCTGGTGGCTCAGCTGGTAAAGAATCTGCCTGCAATGTGAGAAACCTAGGTTCCGTCCCGGGGTTGGGAAGAGCCCCTGGAGAAGGGAACGGCTACCCACTCCAGTATTCCGGCCTGGAACATTCCATGGACTAAATAGTCCATGGGGGTGCAAAGACTCAGACGTGACTGAGAGGCTTTCACTTGCACTTTACCACAGAAGGTCCCAGTAAGGAATCCAGAGCTAATAAGCTATCACCAAGCAGAAGAGTTCGGGAAAGTTCAGAAGGAGGCACCACATGTCAGACCACCTCCCCGGATCCTTCTTGCTGGCGTCCACCTTGGCTGAGCAATGCGTACACCACCAGGAAGGACTCTGAGTTAAAGCGATTGCCCAGACACAAAACCCAGAAATGAATCCCATCACCATGTAACCCAAGACTGTGAGCCACATGGCAAAGCAGTCCTCCTGGGCTCCCTTCCCTGGTTGCTCTCTGCCCGGGTGCCCCTTTAAAATCTCTTACTGTGTCAGCTCATGTGTTTCCTCGGACAATTCATTTCCGAGGGTTAGAGCCCACTTTCACGGGCCCTGGGAGGGCTCCCACTTTCTGCAACAGATTCAGGGGTTGAACCCAGGTCTCCTGCACTGCAGGTAGACTGTTTACACTGGAGAGCTTCAAACAGGAACCCCACAGACCCAAGGCAAGCAATCTACACAGTTGTCCAAGGCAGGGGGAAACTATCCTTTGCAGGTAAAAGAGTTACTTGTGTAACTACACAAGGGGGTAATTTAGGATACTATATTTCTTTCAGTTCAGTTCAGTTCAGTCCAGTCCAGTCACTCAGTGGTGTCCGACTCTTTGCGACCCCAGGAATCACAGTCTGACTCTTTGCGACCCCATGAATTGCAGCACGCCAGGCCTCCCTGTCCATCACCAACTCCCTGGGTTCACTCAGACTCACGTCCATTGAGTCAGTGATGCCATCCAGCCATCTCATCCTCGGTCGTCCCCTTCTCCTCCTGCCCCCAATCCCTCCCAGCATCAGAGTCTTTTCCAATGAGTCAACTCTTCACATGAGGTGGCCAAAGTACTGGAGCTTCAGCTTCAGCATCATTCCTTCCAAAGAAACCTCAGGGCTGATCTCCTTCAGAATGGACTGGTTGGATCTCCTTGCAGTCCAAGGGACTCTGAAGAGTCTTCTCAAACACCGCAAAACAAAAAGAATGTTCTGCCCTGCGGGAATGGTTAGTACACTTCTGGCATTTGAAACTGGGGAAGGTGGAATGTTAAAAAGTATGCCTTTGAAAAATATTTAGTGACCTAGAAAAAATATTTTTAAAGCTAGGTAATGAAATCAGGATGCCAAGCTATTTAGACAGTGCATGAGTCCCATTTTATTATTCATCTCCCCTTTACCTTCAACTCATGTTTGGATGGAATTTTTTTTTTTTTTTTTTCCTGCAGAGACAAACGGCAGGCATACACATGCAAATATTAATGCCAGCTTCTTCTGGGAATCTATTTTCTTGGATGGAAAGTTGGCTTTGCTTCCACTTATATTAGGAAGAGTAAAGATTAACAGCTACTCTGTAAAGTCACAGCAGAGGGACACAGCCTTCAGTGGGTGGCTTGAGAATGCACTCGAGTGTCTGTGACAACTTTGGGAAATCTGGGGGTTTAAGGGCAGGGCTGGGTAGTAGGAAGTGGTTCTGGGGGGGGGAACCCCACCCCTTTGACCTTCAGCAGAAATTCACAGACACTCTCCTGTGTCCACCAACAGGACGGGCAGCCCTAGATTGTGGACTTCCTTTTCCTTCATTAGGGCCCCATCTCTGTTTCCCAGGGCTCCCCTTTTACCTCGGGCCCTCCAATCCATCTATCTCCCCAACCTCCCTCCTGCCCAACACCCCCACCCCCTGCGGTCCCTTTCCTGTTGGTCTGCAGCCCCCAGCCCCTGCCCCCCGTCCTGAGAGAGTCCTAGGATCCCCGAGAAGGAAAGTGAGAGCCGGAGCAGTG
>SJYA01003276.1:53355-69908 GCA_006410615.1 Neotragus moschatus | reverse complement strand
GACACGACTGAGCGACTGAACTGAACTTGCTGTGCAAAAGATTTTAAGTTTAACTAGTTCCTATTTATTTTTGTTTTCATTTTCATTACTCTCGGAGGTTGTTCTAAAAAGATATTGCTGTGATTTATGTCGAAGAGTGTTCAGCATATGTTTTCTTCTGAGTTTTATACTGTCCAGCCTTAAATTTAGGTATTTAACTCATTTTGAATTTACTTTTGAGTATGCTGTTAGAGAGTGTTCTAATTTCATTCTTTTACGTATAGCTGTCCAGTTTTCCCAGTACCAGTCTTTGAAGAGACTTCAGTGTCTTCTCTCCATTGTATATTATTGACTCCTTTATCGTAGATAAATTGACCATAGTTATGTGGGTTTATTTTGGGGCATTCTATCCTGTTCCAGTGATCTATGTTTCTATTTTTGGCCAGTACCATACTGTTTTGATCACTATAGCTTGGTAGTACAGCCTGAAGTCAAGTAGCCTGATTCTTTCAGCTTCATTTTCGTTTCTCGGAATCCTGAAATAATCCTGAGTATTTTTTATTTTTGAAGAAAACAATTCAGTCATGCAACTGAAACTTGGTACATGGATTCTGGTACCAATTCCAGTGTGTTTGTGGGGTGACCCACACAAACACCAAGCTATTCTGGGATACCAGTTGGGTGTCCTTTCANGCTTCATTTTCGTTTCTCGGAATCCTGAAATAATCCTGAGTATTTTTTATTTTTGAAGAAAACAACTCAGTCATGCGACTGAAACTCGGTACATGGATTCTGGTACCAATTCCAGTGTGTTTGTGGGGTGACCCACACAAACACCAAGCTATTCTGGGATACCAGTTGGGTGTCCTTTCAATTCTGACACTGTATGTGGAGATATCAGATGGCAGAGGTTCTCCACTTGACTGAGGCCTGTCACCTGCCCTTTCAGTCACCGCATTGCAAGTCCAGGTACTTCTGAGCAACTGGCTATACGTTGAAGGTTCCCACGGCCTCCTTGTTGGGTCCAATTCATTTGCTAGAGTGGCTCCCAGCACTCAGAGAAACATGTCACTTACCAGACTACCAGTTTTGTGTAAAAGGATGTGATTCAGGAAGGAGTCGAATGAAAGAGATGGGCCAGGGTGTGGGCAAAGGACGCAGAGTGTCCACGTCCTCCCCAGCCACGACGTGCACACCAAACCGGACGTGCTCCAAACCCCATCTTCTTGGTTTCAATGGGACTTCGTTACACAAGTGTAACTGATTAAATCATTGACCACAGTGGTGGTTTAGTTGCTAAGTCATGTTCGACTCTTGCAGCCCTATGAACTTCAGCCTACCAGGCTCCTCTGTCCATGGGATTTCTAAGGCAAGAGTACTGGAGTGGGTTGCCATTTTCCTTCTCCCGCGGGGCAGGGGTGAGGGGGTGGTGTTTTCCCAACCCAGAGGATTGAACCCACATCTCCTGCACTGGCAAGCAGGGTCTTGACTACTAAGCCACCAGAGAAGTCAAATCATTGACCATAGGTGACTTTTTTTCATCTTAAAAAAAAATTGAGATATAGTTGCTTACAAATTTGTGTTAGTTTCTGCCGTACAACAGCGTGAATCTGCTATATGTTCACATATATCTCCTCCCTCTTGGGTCTGCCTCTCACCCCCTCCCTTGTCTCAGCTCTCTGGGTTATCACAGAGCACTGAGCTGAGCCCCTTGTGCTATACAGCAGCTTCCTATTCCAGTTCAGTTCAGTCGCTCAGTTGTGTCCAACTCTTTGTGACCCCATGGACCGCAGCACCCCAGGCCTTTCTGTCCATCACCAATTCCCGGAGTCTGTTCAAACTCATGTCCATTGAGTCGGTGATGCCATCCAACCATCTCATCCTCTGTTGTCCCCTTCTCCTCCTGCCCTCAATCTTTTCCAGCATCAGGGTCTTTTCCACTGACTCAGCTCTTTACATCAGGTGGCCAAAGTATTGGAGTTTCAGCTTCAACATCAGTGTTTCCAATGAACATTCAGGACTGATTTCCTTTAGGATGGACTGGTTGGATCTCCTTGCAGTCCAAGGGACTCTCAAGAGTCTTCTCCAGCACCACAGTTCAAAAACATCAATTCTTCGGTGCTCAGCATTCTTTATAGTCCAACTCTCACATCCATACATGACCACTGGAAAAACCATAGCCTTGACTAGACGGACCTTTGTTGGCAAAGTAATATCTCTGCTTTTCAATATACTGAGCTTCCTACTAGCTTTCTGTTTACACATGCTCATATTTATCTGTATACACATATGAGAGTGCATATACGTCTACACACATGGTAATGTATACGTATGAGTAAGTGAAGTGGCTCAGTCGTGTCTCACTCTTTGTGACCCCGTGGACTGTAGCCCGCCTGGCTCCTCTGTCCATGGGATTCTCCAGGCAAGACTACTGGAGTGGGTTGCCGTTTCTTACACATATGGTAGTGTATGTACATAGATACACATGATAGTCTATACATGTATCTACATAGGGTAGTGTATATATGCACGTACGTCAACCCCAATCTCCCTTCACTTCTACCCTCCCCACCACCCCGAGTCCAGAAGACCATCCTCTACAGCTGCATCTAAACCTATTCCTGCCCTGCAAATAGATTCAACAATGAACTACTACTCAGCCCTAAGAGGGCATGAAATTGGGTCATTTGTAGAGACATGAATGGACCTTGTCATAAGGGATTTGATTTAGGTCATACCTGAATGGTCTCCACTTTCTTCAATTTCAGTCTGAATTTGGCAATAAGGAGCTCATGATCTGAGCCACAGTCAGCTCCCAGTCTTGTTTTTGCAGACTGTATAGAGCTTCTCCATCTTTGGCTGCAAAGAATATAATCAATCTGATTTTGGTGTTGAACGTCTGGTGATGTCCATGTGTAGTCTCTTTTCTTGTGTTGTTGGAAGAGGGTGTTTGCTATGACCAGTGCGTTCTCTTGGCAGAACTCTATTAGCTTTTGCCCTGCTTCATTCTGTATTCCAAGGCCAAATTTGCACGTTACTTCAGGTGTTTCTTGACTTCATACTTTTGCATTCCAGTCCCCTTCCAGTGGTCATGTGTGGATATGAGAGTTGGACTGTAAAGAAAGCTGAGCACCAAAGAACTGATGCTTTGGAACTGTGGCATTGAAGACTCTTGAGAGTCCCTTGGACTGCGAGGAGATCCAACCCAGTCCATTCTAAAGGAGATCAGTCCTGAGTATTCATTGGAAGGACTAATGCTGAAGCAGAAACTCCAATCCTTTGGCCACCTGAGGCAAAGAGCTGACTCATTGGAAAAGACCCTGATGCTGGGAAAGATTGAGGGCAGGAGGAGAGGGAGAAGACAGAGGATGAGATGGTTGGATGGCATCACTGACTCAATGGACATGACTTTGTGTGGACTCCAGGAGTTGGTGATGGACAGGAAGGCCTGGTGTGCTGGAGTTCATGGGGTCACAAAGAGTCGGACACAGCTGAGCTACTGAACTGAACTAACTGAATGGACCTAGAGTGTGTCATACGTAGTGAAGTCAGTCCGAAAGAAGCAAACAAATATCGTTGTAGAGCATATATGTCGAATCTAGAAAAAATGACTCTTCTTGCTCCTGTGTTCCCATACTTTTATCAGCAGGAAAATGCTTTGGGCATTGTGTTCCTGTCAGATGAATATCAGTCACGTTTCAGCAAGCGATCAATCCTCTCCGATGAATGTGATCACCCCTTGAGGCCTTTTTTTTTTCACACCATTTCACTTTTTTTCTTTTTTTTGGATTTTGTAGTTCACTATAGATAGAAGAATGAAATCTTCCCCAATTTTTTTCCTGCTACCAAAGGTGCAGGTAAGCAGAGTCCTGTGTCCACAGCACCAGCATCTGCTACTGAGCAGGGCTATTTCTAATGGGGAGAATCAAGCTGTGCAAAACTTTCATTTTGCAGAGAAGGATAGAATTCCCCAGGGCTTTCCCTCCACTGGTCCGTTGGCGATGTGTGTACCTGAACTCTCAGAGAAATTCAATTAAATTCCCTGGATTCGGGGGGATATAATACACCTCAAAGTGAGCCACATAAAACTGCCTGGAAATAAACAACATCAAGGATCATCATGAAACATTTACTGAGTCCCTGTGGGCTGTGCACAAAATCCTGCTGAGTTTATGATGTCTCGTCTTCTTCAGGGCAGAATACCCACTTACTTCACCTCCTGGAAGACAGCATTATAGGTACCTTCGTAACAGTCAGCACGGAATTCTTGGCATAGGAGGCCCAGTGCCTCAGGCCTGTGAAAATGGTTTATTTTCTTTTGAAATCAAGAGAAAAGGCACGATGTTAATCCAGCAGAAATTAAATGCATCTTTACACAAAGGGTTGTAAAAACATGAAAATCTTCACATTTAAATTAAGGTAAACACGTGACTTCCCTGGTGGGTCAGACAGTAAAAGTGTCTGCCTATAACGCAGGAGACCTGGGTTCGATCCCTGGGTCGGGAGGATTCGCTGGAGAAGAAAATGGCAACCCACTCCAGTATTCTTGCCTGGAAAACCCAGTGGATGGAGGAGCCTGATGGGTTACAATCCGGGGGTGGCAAAGAGTCAGACACGACTGAGCGACTTCACTTTCTTTCTTTCTAAACATACAGACTTTTATAGAATTGCACATCAATTCCTTCAAATAATTTATGCACGAAATCCCCGAGCTAAGAGCATTCAAGTTACAGACTTTCAAAGGTGCGAATGTGGGTTCCGTCCAGATCAGGCGTGAGTCCCTTTGCAGGTTGCCCTCCAACCACTGTACCTCTACCATGTCCCACCTGCTGCCCCTCTTGTCAGCAGCAGTGCGGTTGTCTTGCCCTTTCGATCAATGCCAGTGCCTGGATGCCAGCTATATAGTACTCCTGTAGTTTTTACAAGGTCCTCTCCTGTAAGATTTGAGATGCTTTCTTTATTTCTTGTGTTTGCTTCTCATGCACTGCATTTGTGTGAGAGGTATTATAAACGTGTTATAGCGCCGTATGGTACAGCCGGCTGTGTCAGCCGAGTAGCAGGGCTGACTTTGTTGCGGTACATGTCAACTCACTTCGGTCATGTCCAACTCTTTGTGACCCTATGGACCGTAGCCCGACAGGCTGCACTGTCCACAGGACTTACGAACAACGCAGACTTGCAAAAGCACTCTCAGAAGGGAACTCGTTTGTATGTGTGGGACTTATTGCATATTAAAATATAAATAAGCATGAATTTTAGATGTAAATTTATATACATCATGAGAAATGCTGGGCTGGAAGAAGCACAAGCTGGAATCAAGGTTGCCGGGAGAAATATCAATAACCTCAGATACGCAGATGGCACCACCCTTATGGGAAAAGTGAAGAGGAACTAAAAAGCCTCTTGATGAAAATGAAAGAGGAGAGTGAAAAGGTTGGATTAAAGCTCAACACCCAGAAAACGAAGATCATGGTATCTGGTCCCATCACTTCATGGGAAATAGAAGGGGAAACAGTGGAAACAGTGTCAGACTTTATTTTTTGGGCTCCAAAATCACTGCAGATGGTGACTGCAGCCGTGAAGTTAAAAGACGCTTACTCGAACCCGGGTCTCTTATGTCTCACTGCATTGGCAGGGCAGGTTCTTTACCACGAGTGCCACTCGGGAAGCCCAGAAGAACACAGTCGACCTGAAAAGCACTGTCAAACTGATTCACCCTAATCAGGACCAAAGGCACCTTCTGCTGCTGCTGCTGCTAAGTCGCTTCAGTCATGTCCGACTCTGTGCAACCCCATAGACCGCAGCCCACCAGGCTTCCCCGTTCCTGAGATTCTCCAGGTAAGAACACTGGAGTGGGTTGCCATTTCCTTCTCCAGTGCATGAAAGTGAGAAGTGAAAGTGAAGTTGCTCAGTTGTGTCTGACTCTTTGCGACCCCATGGACTGCAGCCCACCAGGCTCCTCCGTCCATGGGATTTTCCAGGCAAGAGTACTGGAGTGGGGTGTCATAGCCTTCTCCAATGCATGTTCTAGTGGATGATAATTTCCTCCAGAGGCGTCTTACTTGCGGGAAGCTGGGAGGCCCTGCGTGTTCCAAGTCGGATTTCAGCATCACAGCTCCCTGCCTCCCACACAGAAGCCATGGGCTAGGTTCACAGCCTGGCTCTTGACACTGCTGTTTAAGACTGTGTTCCACGCTGCTCCCTGGCATTTCTCTCACTGAGAAACACCCACCAAGTTAGCAGATCAGCCTGCCAGGATTGCCCGTCACAAGCCTGAGAAGATGGGGAATTCAGCAAGCTTCCCCCACCCCCCCCCCCCCCACAGGACAGGCTGTGAAAATGGCAAAAGGACAGGGTCCCTGTCTCACTCTCCCATGGAGCGCCTCTCCCCTTCTCGCTTTAGAGACTCCTTTGCTCCCCTTCATTCTCCTCCTACACAGCCGTCAGCAAAGCTAAAAGGGCCTGCTGCGTATCTCAAAGAGAAGACGCACTCGTGGCAGACGCTAGTACAGATGCTCCAAAGAGTAATAAACCTACCAGGACAGCCTTTTCTCTCAAGCTCCATGGGCAGCGTCCACGTGCTGCGGAACCCTAGGATTTGGGAGGGGGGTGATCTCAGCTCCAGAATCGTAAAACCTCTACGTCCCTCCCTTTCTGGTGCGAGAATCCTTCGGGGGGATTTGTTACAGGTGGCTCAGTGGTAAAGAATCTGCCTGCTCGAAGCAAGAGCCGCAGGAGACGCAGGTTCGATCCCCAAGTAGGGAAGATCGCCTCTGAGGAGGAAATGGCAACTCCACTCCAGTATTCTTGTCTGGAAGATCCCAAGGATAGAGGATCCTGGCAGGCTACAGTCGATCGGGTTGCAAAGAGTTGGACATGACTGAGTACACACAGACACACACCACCTGGATTCAGCAGGTCTGGGATAACACCCAGAAACCCACCAGCATAACCAGCTCCCCGGATTTTCCTGCGACTGGTGGTCCTGCTTCCTTGGGCCACTGAGATACCCTGTCCTAAACAAGTCTGGATCTTCGGCCAGCTTCTCCAGGCAACCTGGGATTGCCCTCTTTATTTAATTTAAACTTGCTATTTGGAAATAATTGAATTGTAGATGGCAAAAGAAAAAGAAAACTTGATGTTGTATTGTATTTTTGTTTTAAAAAATTAAAACGGGTCAATTTTCAAAAAAAAAAAAAAAAAAAACCTTGCTATTTTCTATTGCGGTATAGTCAATTAACAATGTCGTGATAATTTCAGGTGGACAGTGAAGGGACTCAGCCATACACAGACATGTATCCATTTTCTCCCAAACTCCCCTCCATCCAGGCTGCCACACGACATGGTGCAGAGTTCCCTGTGCTGTCCAGCAGGTCCTTGCTGGTTCTCAATGTTAAATACAGCAGTGTGTCCATGTTCATCCCAGACTCCCTAAGTATCCCTTACCCCTTCCTTCCCCCTGGTGACCATAAGATTATTACAGAGTATTGAGCAGAGTTCCCCGTGCTGTCCAGCAGATCCTTGCTGGTTCGCCATGTTAAAGACAGCGGTGTGTCCATGTCCAGGGGGTTGCCCTCTTCAAGTGAAAAGAAGGCAGCCCATTTCCAATCGTAAAAATGAAGAAAACTGATTTGTTAGGTAAAGAGAAGAAATAGCATGATGTTACAAAGATCTGTGTCCCAGGTTGATTTTGTGCCCAGGTAGACAAAACCAGCTCAGGTGGTGCCATTCCGGATAATTGAAGAGGAGGAAGTATTGGAAAAATGTTATTTCCTGAATGTGGCATTGTTTCTCCTGGGACCATGCAAACCGCCCCCCCCCCACTTTTTTTTAAATTAAACACCGAAATTTGGCAGCCAGCTCTCTGAGGTCTGCCCAGCATGTCCCTCGCGGTCTTCATCCAAATAATTAAAGAGACAGACGGCGCTCTAGGGGCCGTACCCATAATGAAGCGCTTGTTCTCGGCTCCCACGGGTTGCTTCGGGGACATGTCTTTCAGTCTCGGAAATGTGATGAGAGCCAGAGATAATTTCTTCCTTTTTCTTTTGTTTTCTGAAGTCCTAGTGTAGGGTCAGTGGGACGGTCTGTGTGACGGTCTGCGTGCCAGAGAAGGGACTAGTTTTGCGTTTCACTGCTGATGGTTAAAAAAAAAAAAACTTCCCAGGGTTGGTAATGAAACCACATAGTGTTTTGGAACCGAGTTGCAAAATCGTGCTGATAGGTGAGAGTCTGAAGGGATTCACAAAAAATATCTGGTGGCAGGGAGTGTGAAGGAAATGGAAAGGAAAAATAGAAGTATGCCACTGGGAAAGGCAGGTGGTACCTGCTGAGGAAAATGCTCGATTAAGTGATGCTGGAGCAGCGAGGCAGTGGTCCTGCTTTAAGCTGGGTGGGCAGACAGAGTCCCCTCCCAAGCACCTTTGACAGTCAGGAGGGGCAGCCAATGAACCAGCTAAGCAAGCCGAGCCCAAGTCCAGACTAGAGCATCCTGAGCCCATTGTCTTAACCCGCGTGCACCTCGCTTCTCCTCTCCGTAGTGGAGTGATATCGGGAATGTTTTAGGAAATCTTTACACCAAGCCTGTCAGCAGTATTTTTTTTGAGGGGAGGGTGCTTCCCAGGTGGCCCCAGTGGTGCCTGCCAGTGCAGGATATGCAGTTTTGATCCCTGGGTTAGGAAGAGCCCCTGGAGTAGGAAACAGAAGTAAAGTGAACTGAAAGTCGCTCAGTCGTGTCCAGCTGTTTGCTACCCCATGGACTCGTCCGTGGAATTTTCCAGATCACAGTACTGCAAGAGGTAGCCTTTCCCTTCTCCAGGGGATCTTCCCAACCCAGGGGATCTTCCCAACCCAGGGATCGAACCCAGGTCTCCCGCATTGCGGGCGGATTCTTTACTGTCTGAGCCACCAGGGAAGCCCAAGAAGACTGGAGTGGGTAGCCTATCCCTTCTACAGGGGATCTTCCCCACCCAGGAATCGAACTGGAGTCTCCCATGTTGCAGGCCGATTTTTTAATGACTGAGCTGTCAAGGAAGAGACATAAACCCGCTCCAGGATTCTTGCCTGGGAAATCCCATGGGCAGAGGAGCCTGGAGGGTGTCAGTCCAAGGGGTCACAAAGAGTCAGCCAGGACTGAGCGGATAAACATCAGTGACAACATGCATATGCTTGGAAACAACAGCTCCAGTTCATGGCACCTCCTTATCAAGAAGTGAATTTGAGGTTCTCGTGGGTCTACCGCAGACACGCCTCGCTCCCTCCAGTGACCCGGCTCCTCCAGGTGTGGTCTGAAGGCAGCCTCATCGTCAGGGCAGACGCTTTGGCCCTGCCCAGGTCTGCAGAGTCAGAGCCTGCATGATAGCATTGCCCCGGGGCGGGGTGGTGTTGGGGTTGGCGTGCTTGTTAAAATGCATCACAGTTGCAATGAGCTCTCAGCGTGGTAGAGCCTCTGTATGTGAACTTGGTGTTTACGTTTAGGAAATGCTTGCTGACCATGCGTCCGGAATGCGCTGAGTTATTGTGTCTTATCAAGAATAGTCCCCCACCTTCCATCTTTTATATTTCATTGTTTGCTTTCCATGACATTGACCTTTTGGAAGGTCAGCCCAGTTTTCTTGTGTTGGTGGCTCTTAAACAAGTACTCTTGCCTGGAAAATCCCATGGACAGAGGGGCCTGGTAGGCTGCAGTCCACCGGGTCGCACAGAGTCGGACACGACTGAAGCGACTTAGCAGCAGCAGCAGCAGCAGCAAACAGGTGGAAGGCATGAGTGAAGGACGCAGAGAAGTCCCAGCTTCCCCCTCCCCCTTCTTTCCCACCCCAGGGGACACTTGTCAGTGTCTGGAGACATTTTTGGTTGTCACACCTGAGGGTTCTGTTCACCTCTGTTTGGCATAGCTCAGTTGCTAAAGAATCCGCCTGCAATTCCGGAGACCCTGGTTTGATTCCTGGGTTGGGAAGATCCCCTGGAGAAGGGATAGGCTACCCCCTCCAGTGTTCTTGGGTTTCCCTGATAGCTCAGCTGGTAAAGAATCCACCTGCACTGTGGGAGACCTGGGTTCATTCCTTGGGTTGGGAAAATCCCCTGGAGAAGGGAATGGCTACCTACTCCAGTATTCTGGCTGGGAGAATCTGGCCTGTATAGTCCATGGGCTTGCCAAGAGTCAGACATGACTGAGTGACTTTCACTTTATCAGTTTGGCGGAGGCCAAGGATGGTCAAGTCCGACAAGGCACAGACCCGCCCCCTCCCTGCTCCAACAGCAATAATAGGATTGTTTGGTTTTTACAGATATTTGCAATAAATGCCCCTGAATAATCTTTTTTATTCTGTTTCTCTGTGCTGTCTTCAGTCAAAAAGTAGATGTTGGCGCCACCACTATCGTGATGATCAGATTCATTCGATTGCTTGCTAACCTAAGCCGAGTGTTCTGTCTGCATTTCCCCTCCTAACTTAGTATACCGCCTCCTATACAGTGTCATGAACCTCCATCCATAGTTCTTCAGGTCTACCAGATCTAATTCCTTGAATCTATCTATTTAACTTATATGCAGAGTACATCATGAGAAACACTGCACTGGAAGAAACACAAGCTGGAATCAAGATTGCTGGGAGAAATATCAATAACCTCGGATATGCAGATGACACCACCCTTATGGCAGAAAGTGAAGAGGAACTAAAAAGCCTCTTGATGAAAGGGAAAGAGGAGAGTGGAAAAGTTGGCTTAAAGCTCAACATTCAGAAAACGAAGATCACCGCATCCGGTCCCATCACTTCATGGGAAATAGACGGGGAAACAGGGGAAACAGTGTCAGACTTTATTTTGGGGGGGCTCCAAAATCACTGCAGATGGTGACTGCAGCCATGAAATTAAAAGACGTTTACTCCTTGGAAGGAAAGTTATGACCAACCTAGATAGCATATTCAAAAGCAGAGACATTACTTTGCCNTGGAATCAAGATTGCTGGGAGAAATATCAATAACCTCGGATATGCAGATGACACCACCCTTATGGCAGAAAGTGAAGAGGAACTAAAAAGCCTCTTGATGAAAGGGAAAGAGGAGAGTGGAAAAGTTGGCTTAAAGCTCAACATTCAGAAAACGAAGATCACCGCATCCGGTCCCATCACTTCATGGGAAATAGACGGGGAAACAGGGGAAACAGTGTCAGACTTTATTTTGGGGGGGCTCCAAAATCACTGCAGATGGTGACTGCAGCCATGAAATTAAAAGACGTTTACTCCTTGGAAGGAAAGTTATGACCAACCTAGATAGCATATTCAAAAGCAGAGACATTACTTTGCCAACAAAGGTCCCTCTAGTCAAGGCTATGATTTTTCCCGTGGTCATGTATGGATGTGAGAGCTGGACTGTGAAGAAGGCTGAGCGCCGAAGAATTGATGCTTTTGAACTGTGGTGTTGGAGAAGACTCTTGAGAGTCCCTTGGACTGCAAGGAGATCCAACCAGTCCATTCTGAAGGAGATCGGCCCTGGGATTTCTTTGGAAGGAATGATGCTGAAGCTGAAGCTCCAGTACTTTGACCACCTCATGTGAGGAGTTGACTCACTGGAAAAGACTCTGATGCTGGGAGGGGTTGGGGGCAGGAGGAGAAGGGGACGACCGAGGATGAGATGGCTGGATGGCATCACCGACTTGATGGATGTGAGTCTGAGTGAACTCCGGGAGTTGGTGACGGACAGAGAGGCCTGGTGTGCTGCAGTCCATGGGGTCTCAAACAGTGGACACAATTTATCGACTGAATAACAAGGAACAACTTCGTACACAGAGGTGCAGTGCCCTCCCCACTGCATTTTGTTAAGGCCCATGAGGTGCTCAGGAGTGGATTGCTAGTGGGTGACTGGTGATGCTGACCTCTGTCTCTTGTTGAGGGCAGTGCTGGCTGGCCAGGCGGTCTCTGCGGTAGTTACCCTTTGCTTTCAATTTCCATACTCTGTTCTTTCGACTCAAGCCACTCCGTCCAGGGTGACCATTAATTTTATAGTCTTCTTTCGGCTGCATACACAGCCCTGAGTGAGCACCTGTAAATTGCGATTCTGGTTCGGTATGCTTGCAGCTCATAGCCACCACTTTAGTGATGAAATAGAGTTTATAGAAGAAAAGAGGCACTTAAAATAGTAAAAGAAATCTTTAAAAATATACAAGCAGCTCATGCAGCTCAATATATTAAAAAAAAAAAAAAAAAAGACCCAGTGAGAAAGTGGGTGGAAGACCTAAACAGACATTTCTCCAAAGAAGACGTGCAGATGGCCCACAAACACATGAGAAGAAGCTCAACTTCGCTCCTTATTAGAGAAATGCAGATTAAAACTACAGTGAGGTATCACGTGGCGCCGGTCAGAAGGGCAGTCTTGAAAAATCTAGAAACAATGAATGCTGGAGAGGGGGTGGAGAAAAGGGAAACCTCCTACAGTGTTGCTAGGAATGTACGTGGAACAACCGTTATGGAAAACAATAAGGAAAAGTCAAAGTGAAAGTTGCTCAGTCGTGTCCGACTCTTTGAGACCCCCCGGCCCCTACACAGTCCAGGGAATTCTCCAGGCCAGAACACTGAAGTGGGTAGCCATTCCATTTTCCAGGGAATCTTCCCAACTCAGGGATCGAACCCAGGTCTCCTGCATTGCAGGCAGATTCTTCACCAACTGAGCTATCAGGGAAGCCCAAGAAGACTGGAGTGGGTAGCTTATCCCTTCTCCAGGGGATCTTCCTGACCCAGGAATGGAAGTGGAGTCTCCTGCTTTGCAGGCAGATTCTTTACCAACTGATCTCTCAGGGAAGCCCATAACCTTAAAAAAAAAACTAAAAATATACTACTATATGACTCAGCAATCCCACTCCGAGGCACGTATCCTTAGAAAATCGAAAAAGGGCACATATTCCTCACTGCTCATTGCAGCACCATATGCAATAGTCTGGACACAGAAGCGCCTAAATGTCCATTGACAGAAGAAAGAGAAAAGAAGATACAATGGACAACAGTCACATGTATATGGTCCGTATATGCAATAGAGACCTCCAGTATGTGTTCCACATATACAAAGTGGACCGCCAGCGTGTGGTCTGCATATACAATGTACAAGTCACAAAAAGAACTAAACTGGGTCATTTGTAGTGATGTGGACAAACCTAGGGTCTGTCATACAGAGTGAAGTAAGTCAGAAAGAGGAAAACAAATATGATCTATGAAAGCATATTTGCGGAATCTCGAAAAACGGTACCGACGAACCCACACAGGGCAAGATCACAGACGCAGACAGAGGGAGAGAACAGACGTGTGGACACAGGGGAAGGAGAGGGTGGGACGGATTGAGAGAGCGCTGACCTGTGCACACCACCCCGTGGAAAACAGAAAGCTAGCGGGGAAGCCGCTGTATAGCCCGGGGAGCTCCAGTCAGTGCCCTGTGATGACCTCGAGGGGTAGGATGGATGCCTGGGGGGGAGGTTCACCAAGGAGGAGATATGTGTATGCTTACGGCCGATTCACACTGTTGTACCCCAGAAACTAACACAACACTGTCAACCAGTTGTACTCTAATAAAAAAAAAGAACAAGAGAAGAGCGTTTTCCTTAGTAGTTACAGATATTGAGATTTACTTTGAGCTGGGATTAAACCCTTACATGTGCTCAGTAAGACGTGACTTGGTAGGGGAAAATGCAGATGAGTTTTTGGTCTTTGTATAGAATCAAGGCAGCTCCCTATAATGTGCTGTCCAAGCCATACTACAAGGCGTTGTTCCCATTTTACAGGTAAGAAGACTGAGGCTTGCAGAAGTTAGGTAGTTTGTGTCACGTAGATGCTGAGCAATAGAAGTGGGCTTTATAAATAGGCAGCTCAGCTCCTTGCCCTCATTCCTTCCACTATATCTTACACTCTTTACGGAAGAAAGAAGGGTAAATAGCACAGGATGCTTTAGAATAACCCTTCATTCCCCTCAAACCCATTTACAATCAAGCTAATCATGGACATTCCAGGAAACCAACTTTCATGTGACTTTTGCATTCCTGACCTTTCAGCTTTTCCACATGCTGGCTCCCGTGTGTCTGGAAGGTACTTTCATTTCTTTGCAAAAACAGATTCTTGCCACTATACTGTATACCCATAACTTATATAATACTGTACGCCATCTGTACTTCAGTACTTTTTTTTTAAAAAAAGCAACATAGATTCTTTGTCTCCTGAAAATTGGTGCAAAAGACTCCTTCTTCATCTAATTTTAGATAAAGCCCCACCTTTCCTTATCTAAAGATGGGGCTTTGGGACTAGGTGATCCCAAACCTATTCTAATCCATCCCACAGAAGCCAAAGCTTGGTTGGGTCTATGGGGCTAGGTGCCCGTCTTACACACAAGCACGCGCCCACACCTGTCGACTGTGTGTGAATGCGTTCATGCAACACACAGTTACTCTTAGGGGCTTATTTTGTGCAATGCAGTCTGGTAAGCTATGTGGAAATTTGGAGTGGAATGAGGCCCAGGCTTCACCCTCAAGGAGGAAAACAGGCAAATAAACACCAGATCCCAGATACTGAAACAGAGGCAAGAGAACGCAAAGGCAGGGAGCCTTGGGGCTGACTTCTTGGGGAAAAAAAAAAAAAAGTGGAGTCTGAAGTCATCTAAGAAAGCTGAGAGCACTTTGCCAGTTTGGAGAGGGCCAGGGGTCCAGGTGGTGCTCGCAGTAAAGAACCCACCTGGCAACACAGGAGACCTAAGAGACATCGGTTTGAGCCCTGGGTCGGGAAGATCCCTTAGAGGAGGAAATGAGAACCCACTCCAGTGTTCTTGCCTGGAGCATCCCAGGGACAGAGGAGCCTGGCGGGCTACAGTCCGTAGGGTTGCAAAGAGTCGGAAACAGCTGAAGCGACTCAGCAGGCATGCACACACACAAAGGCAGTGCCTTGAAGCTACATGGTGGCAGGCAGAGGTGTAAGGGCTGGTCCAGGAGCTGGAGAACAAATAGAGGTCTTGGAGACACAGGGTTTGTGTATGTTGGGGGAGGCTTCCAGAACAAGCATGGTGGACATGTAGTTGGGGCAGGTGAAAGAAGGCTGAGAATTCCACGTGGACAAATGCAATTTTATTCTGCAGGCAGTAGGGTGTCGACTGCTTACTCCTGAGAAATATGGCTTCCATCTCAGAAGATCTCCTTGGGACTTCCCTGGTGGGCCGGGGTTAAGACTTTGCCTTCCAGCGCAGGGGGCGCAGGTTCAATCTCTGGTCTGGGAGCTAAGGTTTCCCATGTCCTGCTGCCAAAGAGCCAAAATGTAAAACCCAACGAGTGTTGTAGCAAACTTGACATAGAATTTAAAAGTGATCTGCATTGAGGAAAAACACATTGAAAAATGAGATTCAGGTAGAAGAACTCCTTGGCAAGTGTTACGACGGATGCAGTAGATGGAGAGGAGGTCTGTGTGGTGTATGTTCTTATTATTTGCATTTTTCCTCCGTTTGTGATGAAGCTGCTGAAAGCCGGCCTCACAATTCCTGCGTCTTTGCTGGTGGCACCTACCCTGCTGCCATCCACAGGGCATTCATTTTACCCATTGTCCTGCAGAGAAAGGATGCTGTGTACCTGTTCTAAGTCTGACAGTTGTCCTAGGCTAGAATCACAAAGCTTCCCCGCACCATGCGAGTGATGTGAAAGCATCCCAGGAGAGGGATGAACCGCTCCAAGGGTTACAGATCAGGTTTGCCAGGTAACTTCTCGGCTTCTACGCTGAGAACTATTACATCAGGGGCTTCCCTGGTGGCTCAGGCGGTAAAGAGTCCACCTGCCCTGCGGGAGACCTGGGTTCGACCCTGGGTGGGGAGGATCTCCTGGAGGAGGGCATGGCCGCCCATTCCAGTATCCTTGGAGAATCCCATGGACAGAGGAGCCTGGCGGGCTATGGTCCATGGGGTTGCAGAGAGTCGGACACGCAGCTAAGCACATTACATCATGGTGACCAACTCGCCCCCTTCCCAAAGTGCTTATCTTCCAGCAAGGGGTCTGGAGGAGGATGCCTTCATGTACACCCTGCCTCTCTGCATCCAAGGTTCACCTGCTTTTGAAACTCCCAGTGACTGTATCCGTGAAAAGGCTTCATCTCAGCCTGACCTTTTAGCACCTACTTGAGTGAGAGTGAGCGAGAAGCCACCCCCGCCCCCCACAGACCAGGTTCATCGCATCTCTGAGTCGCAGCAGCCCATGATATTGAAGAGGTAGAAAGCTCACTCACTCAGAAACGGAACGAATGCATTTGTGTGTGTGTGTGTGTGTGTGTGTGTGTGTGTGTGTGTAGGGGTTGCCACAGCAACTGGAGTCAGCGTCCTCCCCCTCACTTCCCAGCCTCGCCTAAAATGTGCTCCAGCATGCTGTACTGGGAAAAGACGGAGCTGAGAAAACGGTATCTTTAACTTTGCCAAGAAGGTCATGATGTTTGATCAGCATGAGCACAGCCCCGAAATGAGATGCAAAAACATTCATTGCTTTTAAGAAATATTACTGCAGAGAGGAATGAAAAGATTCAGAATGGAGTTCTCATCCAGCCAAACCCAAAGTAACCCGCCCCTGCCCCCTGCCCA
>SJYA01003276.1:0-52379 GCA_006410615.1 Neotragus moschatus | reverse complement strand
TGCCCACCCCCGCCCCCCACCACCTTGCTTCTGTGGGAAGAAGTGGACGTGAGTCCTGGCTGACCCTGGGAATGCATGTCCTGGAGGCCCTGGTACCCCCGCCAGAGGTGGTTGAGTGCCATGCTTGCATCTCACTGCCTTCGGCCCTGGTGTGGAAAAATAAGGGGTGGGGGGCCGATCATTTGTTGCTGGTCTCTTTAAACCGGAGTCTCTGCTGCACCTCATCGAGCCCAGGCTGTTTGCAGAGAAGGCCAAACAGGTCATGCAACAGGCTTGGCCAAGCACAAGGCCACACACCCAAGGTGCAGTCGCTGACTCACCCTGTTACACTGGACACAGTGATGGATGGGAAGTGTCAGAATTCTTGGGTGGAGAAGCCACGGAGGAACCCGAAGATCTCTCTCTCTCTATTCCAAGAGAGATGTGCTAAACACGGCTACAGTGAATGCAGGTGAACTTGGGTCCCATCTTAACCTCACTGGTCCCCTGCGGCAGAGATGTCGCCTGTATGGTTGAGAATTTATAGATTCCTGGAATCTCAGAACTGAGAGGGGGCCTTAGCATTTATCTTGCCCAAAACTCTTGGGCATAAGGAAAATATGCCTGAGAGAAGCTGAGTGTTATGGTCGTGGAGGATGTTCCCTTGAAGGCCTCCTGACTCTGCCTAGTTTTGCATGAAACTGTGCTTTGGAACTGTGGTGTTGGGGAAGACTACCGAGAGTCCCTTGGACTGCAAAGAGATCCAACCAGTCCATCCTAAAGGAAATCAGTCCTGAAGAGTTACCGGAGGGACTGATGCTGAAGCTGAAATTCCAATACTTTGGCTACCTGATGCTGGGAAAGATTGAAGGCAGGAGGAGAAGGCAGTGACAGGGGATGAGATGGTTGGATGGCATCACCGACTCAGTGGACATGAACTTGAGCAAACTCTGGGAGATGCTGAGGGATAGGAAACCTGTCATACTGCAGTCCATGGGGTCAAGAAGAGTCAGACACGACTTGGCGGCTGAACAACAACAACATGCTTCGAAAGGAAATTCTGCCCTGAATGTTTCTGGGTTTCAGTTCAGTTGCTCAGTCGTGTCTGACTCTTTGCGACCGTATGGACTGCATCAGGCCAGGCTTCCCTGTCCATTATCAACTTCCAGAGTTTGCTCAAACTCATGTCCTTTGAGTCCTTGATGCCATCCAACCGTCTCATCCTCTGTCGTCCCCTTCTCCTCCTGCCTTCGATCTTTCCCAGCATCAGGGTCTTTTCCAATGAGTCAGGTCTTCTCACCAGGTAGACAGAGTATTGGAGCTTCAGCTTTAGCATCTGTCCTTCCAATAAATGTTTCTGGGTTTAGCTGCCTTAAATGCTTGCTCTGAAAATTCTCCAGGCGGTGTCTCAAGCTCACCTGCTTCTGTATCCATGTTGGAGGCAAGTGGCACAAGGTATCGCAAGCCATCCTTTGAAACCTCCCAAGGGACTGTGGAAGGACCTCAAAGCAACAGTTAACCACCAATGTAGCCTCC
This sequence comes from Neotragus moschatus, assembly GCA_006410615.1. NCBI lineage: Eukaryota > Metazoa > Chordata > Mammalia > Artiodactyla > Bovidae > Neotragus > Neotragus moschatus. The sequence continues at coordinate 50,864 of SJYA01003276.1, read as the reverse complement.
CGTCTCCAAGGAGTCACAGCGCAGCTCAGGCTGTTGCCCCTGGCACTGACGTTCACGCCTGGCTGCCGTTCTAGTCATCCTGAGTCATTTTCTGTTTTCTTGGCTGAGACGTATGGGTGCACCTCCGGGGGAAGCAAAGAAGGCAGGGTGGGATGGCAAAGAAGGGATGGCTCACCCGTCTGCTCTGCCCTTGACTCCGTGGCCCTGAGCGTATTTGCACGTCTGATTTAGTTTTCATTGCCACCTGCTGGAGCCCCGGCATATTCCTCCCCCGACCTCCTCACCTCTGCCCTTCCTCAGTGGATTTCTTTCCTCCGATGTCATTCTGTCTTTTCACCCGGCCGTCAGAAGGTGTGGACATGGGAGGCAGCATACACACCACCCTTCTTCATGAACCACAGCCTGGTCCTAGAGAAGGAACTTGCGTAATTCCGTAAAGCCATGAGCCATTGCCATGCAGGATCACCCAAGAGAGACGGGTCATAGTGAAGAGTTCTGACAAAACGTGGTCCCCTGGAGGAAGAAATGGCAACCCACACCAGTCTTCATACCTGTGGTGGTGGTTTAGTCACTCAGTCCTGTCTGACTCCTGGGACCCCGTGGATTGTAGCCCCGCCAGGCTCTTCTGTCCATGGGATTCTCCAGGCAAGGATACTGGAGTGGGTTGCCATGTCCTTTTCCAGTTCTTGCCTGTAGGACCCCATAAAGAGTATGGGAACAGGGAAGCCTGGCGTGCTGCAGTCCACAGGGTTGCAGAGTCGGACACGGCTTAGTGACCAAACAACACCACCAAAAATACTACCAGCCCCAGCATCCTCACCAAGTCTCCCATTTCCATTGTCTTCAGTGCCACCTGGGCTTAGTCACCTACCCCACTATGCTTTAAAAATGCTTGTCATGTCTTAGACTCTTTTTCACTCCTGAGATCCTGGGAATGGAGACTTGTGTCCTTTGTGGCTTTTGATTTAGAAATTAATGTTCTTAGAGATCCACAATGGCACCCCACTCCAGTACTCTTGCCTGGAAAATCCCATGGACGGAGGAGCCTGGTGGGCTGCAGTCCATGGGATCGTGAAGATTCGGACACGACTGAGCGACTTCACTTTCATGCATTGGAGAAGGAAATGGCAACCCACTCCAGTGTTCTTGCCTGGAGAATCCCAGGGACCGCGGAGCCTGGTGGGCTGCCGTCTATGGGGTCGCATAGAGTTGGACACGACTGAAGTAACTTAGCAGCAGTAGCAGCACCAGAGATCCATAAAACTGATACCAGTGTTTATCATCCCATGCCAAAAGAGGATAAGGACTGCTGGAAAGAGGTGACCTTGCTTCCAGTGAAAAAGTGTTGTCTTGTTTGAGTTCTTCCATTGGTGCTGCAGAAAGAAGGAGGTAGTTTAGATGTGAGAATAATCTTGATAATTGGCCATATTTCGCAGCCACTTCCTCTGAGCAAAGCTATAATTTGATAATTTAATATTAAGATGCTTTTTATAGAAAATCAGTTCAGTTCAGTTGCTAAGTCGTGTCCAACTCTTTGCGACCCCATGGACTGCAGCACGCCAGGGCTCCCTGTCCATCACCAACCCCCGAAACTTGCTCAAAAACATGTCCATTGAGTCAGTGATGCCATCCCACCATCTCATCCTCTGTCATCCCCTTCTCCTCCTGTCTTCAGTCTTTCCCAGCATCAGGGTCTTTTACAATGAGTCAGCTCTTCACATCAGGTGGCCAAAGGATTGGAGTTTCAGCTTCAGTATCAGTCCTTCCAATGAATATTCAGGACTGATTTCCTTTAGGATGGACTGGTTTGATCCCCTTGCAGTCCAGGGGACTCTCAAGAGTCTTCTCCAACACCACAGTTTTTTCTTTTTAATTTTAGCCAAACATATATGTATAATATAGGGTTTCCCAGCTGGCGCTAGTGGTAAAGAACCCACCTGCCAATGTGGGAGACAGGAGATGTGGGTTCTCCTGGGTCAGGACGTTCCCCTGAAGAAGGGCATGGCAACCCACTCCAGTATTCTTGCCTGGAGAATCCCATGTACAGAGAAGCCTGGCGGGCTACAGTCCATGGGGTCACAAAGAGCAGCAATCGCCGTGTCCTCAGCATTTCCCATGTCAGTATATACTCTTCACAACTCTGGTGATTAATGGCACTGTACCTTTCCAATTCAGGGATGGACTGCTTTGTTTTGTACTCCACTGGCTGCCATTTAGGTGACTTCTAAGGTGAGTAAAAGCATCTTAAGAACATTAAAAGAACACTTGATTTGCTCAGTGACTATTGAAGCAAAACTTGCAGGTGGTGGTTCTTTTCTTAACTTCTGACTTGATTCCAGCTTTCAGAACTCACCGACTGACAGCCTAACATGTGATTGACAGTGGCGTCGGGGCTTGCTGACAAGCGTTCTAACTCCAGCAGCCTGAGACTGGAGGAATGGCCTGAGTAGTGTAGGCCCAGGCCCCACAAGATGGCTGCTGTCTTGTTCTCTGGACGCCCCCTGCTGGACCAGGGTCTCCTTCATTTAAGCCTACTCATGTGACTGACTTTCCTGCATACTTGCCCCTGCTCCACGGGGTGAGTGTTCTTTTTCCTATTATTATTTTTTATGACTTTAAATTCTGAATTGGAAAAAATGGCAACTCAGTCCAGGATTCTTGCCCGGGAAATCCCACAGACAGAGGAGACTGGCTACAGTCCATGGGGTCATAAAGAGTTGGACACGACTGAGTGACTAAACCACCACCACCACCACCGTGAATTTTGAGGGACACAGACATTCAGTCTGTAGCAGGAGGTGTCACCTCATGTCTCCAGCCCCAGTTTGCTCATGTGCACAGTGAGAGAGGAAATGATGGTGGGACCTTCTCAGTGTCTGTGGCACTCTTGTCTTCTGGAAGGCGGAAGGGGTCCTGAGAATCCTTCAGAGGATCATGTCATCAGGGTCTTCCTCTGGCTCAGTAGTTTTCAAGAGTGTGTTCTGGGCCCAGCAGCATAAACAGCACCTGGGGACTTGTTAGAAGGCAGCTTCTCAGGCCCCCTCTTGGACCTACTGACTCAGAAACTCCCTCTGAAGTCTGTATTGTGATGAGCCCTCCCGAAGCGTCTGTTCTTTTTGTTCAGTTGCCAAGTTGTGGACGACTCTTTGCGACCCCAAGGACTGCAGCACGCCAGGCCTCCCTGTCCATCACCATCTCCCAGAGTTTACTCAAACTTGTGTCCATCAAGTCAGTGATGCCATCCAACCATCTCATCCTCTGTTTTCCCCTTTCCTCCCACCTTCAGTCTTTCCCAGCATCAGGTGGCCAAAGTATAGGAGCTTCAGCTTCAGCATCAGTCCTTCCAATGAATACTCAGGATTGATTTCCTTTAGGATGGACTGGTTGGATCTCCTTGCAGTCCAAGGGACTCTCAAGAGTCTTTGTTCTCCGACACCACAGTTCAAAAGCATCAGTCCTTCAGTGCTCAGCTTTCTTTACGGTCCAATTCTCACATCCATACCTGACTACTGAAAAGATGTAATACCTTTGACTCTATAGATCTTCTTCGGCAAAGTGATGTCTCTGCTCTTTAATACATTGTCATTGGATTCAGGGGTGACCCCCAAATCCAGGATGATATCGAGATACTTAATAACATCTGCAAAGACTATTTTTTTTCCCCAAATAGTCATATTCACAGGTTCTGGGTAGACATATCTTTTGGCATCCATGATGCCTGTGAGGGAGAAATATAGGGTGAAAGAGAGAGACACAGGGTGGAGCAGGAGGCAGGAAGAGCCTGCAGAAAGTGCTGCAAACCTGTCCCTTGGGTAAAGAGAGAAACAAGGGTTGTGGGGGAAGGGCTTCATCCTACACTGCAGATCTAAAGTCTCCAAAAGTTGTAGCCAGACTGTTGGCGTGCCTCTCAAAATTCCTGTGTCCACGTTAATCCACAGTGTGACGGTAGGAGGAGGTGTGGTCTTTGGGAAGGTGACTAGTTTATGAGGGTGGAACCCTCTTCAATCAGATTGCTGCTGCTGCTGCTAAGTCGCTTCAGTTGTGTCTGACTCTGTGCGACCCCATAGACAGCAGCCCACCAGGCTCCGCCATCTGTGGGACTCTCTAGGCAAGAACACTGGAGTGGGTTGCCATTTCCTTCTCCAATGCATGAAAGTGAAAAGTGAAAGTGAAGTCGCTCAGTCGTGTCTGACTCTTAGGGACCCCATGGACTGCAGCCCACCAGGCTCCTCCATCCATGGGATTTTCCAGGCAAGAGTACTGGAGTGGGCTGCCATTGATTAGGGCCTTCCTAAACGAGGCCCCAGAGAGCTCCTTTCTTCTTTCCAACTGACCAGGAAAGCCCTCATCAGAAACCAGCTCTGCAAATACCTTGATCTTGGACTTCTCAGCCTGAGAATTGTGATAGAGAGAAACATTTCTGGTGGCACCATGGTAAAGAACCCACCTGTAGTGCAGGAGACACAGGAGACCTGGGTTCAACCCTGGGGTCGGGAAGATCCCCTGGGGAAGGAAATGGCAACCCACTCCAGTGTTCTTGCCTGGAGACTTCCATGGACAGAGAAGCCTGGAGGGGATATGGTCCATGGGGTCATAAAGAATTAGACAGGATGGAGCGACTGAGCAAGCATGGTATTTTGTAGAATAGGTGTTCAGTTCAATTCAGTTCAGTTCAGTTGCTCAGTCGTGTCCGACTCTTTGGGACCCCATGAATCCCAGCATGCCAGGCCTCCCTGTCCATCACCAACTCCCGGAGTTCACTCAGACTCACGCCCATCGAGTCAGTGATATTATCCAGCCATTTCATCCTCTGTCGTCCCCTTATCCTGCCCCCAATCCCTCCCAGCATCAGAGTCTTTTCCAATGAGTCAACTCTTCACATGAGGTGGCCAAAATACTGGGGTTTCAGCTGTAGGATGATTATTCTGTTCAGTGAAAATCTGTATGTTGGAACCACTGCTTGAGATCTGTGTTTCAGGGTTTAGAGCTAAGAGACATTACTTTTGAGAAGCCTGAAGGATACATTTCACTCTTGAAGCTCCTGAGACGCACCCGGGCCTGGTTAACCCTCGGAAAAGTCCACCGTAGACACGGCCACTTCATTTCGTTAGTGTCTGCTCAAATTATTTGACCCAGGATCCCTTTATCCTGTGTGTTAACACCCTGCCAAACGCATGTGTTTTGGGAATCTCAGTGGTGGATCGAAGGATGAACCGATTGAAACTTGGGCTAATGAGCCCGTCAGGCCAGCAGCCCCAGGAGGAAGGTGGCTGCCTCTGCAGCATTTTGGGGACCCACAGAAGGCCTTGCTGATGCAGACATGCCTGCAGGAAGAGGGTGTCTGTCCATTACGTTTTCCTTGCCTGAGTTTGAGCCTTTGGTGAAACGTGAGGACTCGTGCGTGGAGAGGAAATTCTGTTCTAATTTCATAAGCATTCTCTGAGCAGCTTCCTATTTGTGAAAACCTCTTCTGAGCACTTAACAAATCCTGTGTGACACATTCCTGCAAATACTTAACTGGCTGTTTAGAGCTCCCCGCGAATGCACTTTTCAAATCCTTTCCTGTGGAGAGATGAGGTTGCAGTTGGGAAAGAAGGAAGCCTGAGGGATAGGATTCCAGAGGGCCCTGGTAGGGTGGGTCCCAGGAAAGTGGGGAAGGACCAGAAAAGGGGGCAGAAAGATAAGCTCTGCTTACTTCTCTGATGTGTCCAGGGGTAGATCTGACACACACTTTTCCATGCAAAGAAATCTATTGTGTTCAAAAATTGGCACAGAAGAGATGCCTTGTGATTTCCAGATTACACAGGGTCTTCCACCTCCCCCTAAACACACTGAGTGCGTGTGTGCTCAGCTGTGCCTGACTCTTCACGACCCCATGGACTGTAGCTGGTCAGTCCATGGAATTCTCCAGGCAAGAATACTGGAGTAGGTTGCCATGTCCTCCTCCAAGCCAAATACACCGAAGTATGACGTAACAGGGTTGTGGAGGGTTTAGGTGGTGAGATGTGTGAGTTGTGCTATACTGAGGTTCTTTTTTTACCATTCATAGTCAGCACTTTTTGTGGGATTCCTGAAGTATTTGCAAATAGTTTGAATTTTTGCTCAAAAATCATATTTTAGGACGTGTTACAAAAAAAGGAGACCTTAGATACAACACACAAATATATACCACACACACACACATGCCGTTAATACAACTTGTGATGTAGTACGTATATACAGTGTATATTCATAATATGAATTGCACTCGTGATACATATTTGGAGAAGGAAGTGGCAACCCACTCTAGCATTCTTGCCTAGAGAATCCTCTGGACGGAGGAGCCTGGTGGGCTGCTGTCCATAGGGTCGTACAGAGTCAGATACGACTGAAGCAACTTAGCAGGCATGCGTGCACTGGTACATATTATGGTGTTTTTCAACTGCTCAGTTGGACACAGACATGACTGAGAGACTGAACAACAACATTCTATGTATCATATAAAGGATTCCTTGGAGTACACACACACACACACACACACACACACACACACACACCATTAGTGTAACTTGTTATGTAGTACATATGTATAAGGGCTCTTCATAATATGAATTGCAGGAATGACACATAGTATGTTGTTCAGCCACCTGGGACTGAGCAACTGAACAACAAACACAATATGTATCATATAAAGGATTCCTGGGGACACAAACACACACACATGCACACCAGGAGTGCAACTAATATGTGTTAGTTGCTCAGTCGTGTCCGACTCTTTGCGACCCTGTGGACTGTAGCCCTCCAGGCTCCTCTGTCCGTGGGAGTGTCCAGAAAAGAATACTGGAGTGGTTTGCCATTTCCTTCTCCAAGGGACCTTCCTGACCCAGGGATCGAATCTGGGTCTCCTGAATTATAGGCAGATTCGTTACTGTCTGAGCCAATGGGGTGGTAAATGTATATAATGTATATTCATAACACGTGTCATGTAGATTCCTGGGGACACACACACACAGAGTATCGTGTGTTACCATTAGTGTGCCCCAGGCTATAAGAGGAAGCGCAGACAGGGCGCCGTGATGTCCATTCCTGAAGGTCCTGCCCTTTACAGAGAGGAGGTTAGTTGTGCAGTGCAGCCAAGCCGCAGCTTGGGTGGGACCCCACAGTCCTGCACCCTACACTTCTGGAGGGGGTAGTGGGAGGAGGTGACTTTCATATTTGGGAGCAAACGGCTGAGACCATGAGCAGTTAGAAAGCATACCAGCTTCCACAGCCCTTCTGCAAATGCTCCTGCTAAGTCACTCCAACCAGTCCCTTCTGAAGATCGGCCCTGGGATTTCTTTGGAAGGAATGATGCTAAAGCTGAAGCTCCAGTACTTTGGCCACCTCATGCGAAGAGTTGACTCATTGGAAAAGACTCTGATGCTGGGAGGGATTGAGGGCAGGAGGGGAAGGGGACGACAGACGATGAGATGGCTGGATGGCATCACTGACTCGATCGACGTGAGTCTGAGTGAACTCTGGGAGTTGGTGCTGGACAGGGAGGCCTGGCGTGCTGCCATTCATAGGGTCGCAAAGAGTTGGACACTACTGAGCGACTGAACTGAACTGAACTGAAGTCACTCCAAAGTTTGGCCACATGATGCAAAGAACTGACTTATTGGAAAAGACCCTGATGTTTGGAGAGACGGAAGGCAGGAGGAGAAGGGGATGACAGAGGATGAGATGGTTGGATGACATCACTGACTCCATGGACATGGGTTTGGGTAAACTTTGGGAGTTGGTGATGGACAGGGAAGCCTGGTGTGCTGCAGTCCATGGGGTCACAAAGGGTCAGATATGACTGAGCTGAAGTCACTAAAAGCAGAGAGAAAATGATCTTCTTGAGCCCTGTGAGTTTCTTTCTCTTCTCTGCAAACTTCCAAGAAGATTCTCAGTCTCCTGAAGTTCACAGACTTCCGTTATTAACTCTGGGGGTTTTATGTAGGTCAGTGTCCTTTCAGACTCACGCTGGCTTGTCACCCAAGCGATGTACATTGGTTTGAATCTGTCAGCCACACACATCCATCCTTGCTGGTTTCCGTGAAGTCAGCATTTCTAGCTTGTTCCAGAATAGCTTATCTAATAGAATCAGAGCCTATGACTCGGCAGCTTGTGGCAAGTATTCCTTTCTGCCACATTGAAGGAAAAAATCTCAGTTTTGTTGATAATAGATATAAACTAGAATTGAATTTTATTAACGAAAGCACTAGCACCTTGCAGAAATTTCCAAAAGTGGATCTTGTTTGTTGTTGTTCAATGAAAATTAGCCAAGAACTTACAATAAGAAGATTTACTTATTTGCTTTGAGTTTCAGAAACAATAGAATCTTTGTATAGAAGCCAAAAAAAAAAAAAAAAAAAAACAAAAAAACCCAAAACACCCCACCCAGGAAAATGAATTCATCTAGGACATCAGAATTTAACTCTTTTGGGGTACAGTTCATACATCTTGTAGGACTTCTCTGGAGGCTTAGATGGTAAAGAATCTGCCTGCAGTGTGGGAGACCTGGGTTGGGAAGATGCCCTGGGGAAGGAAATGGGTACCCACTCCAGTATTCTTGCCTGGAGAATCCCAGGGACAGAGGAGCCTGATGGGCTACAGTCCAAGGGGTTGCAAAAAGTCGGACATGACTTAGCAACTTTCACTTCACTCACACGTCTTATAGAAGTGAGTGTGATAATAAAGATCCTGCAATAGGCTTTTAAATACTGAGAACAAAACCCAGACTCCAACCAAGCAGTGAGGACTTTTCTTTCCGGGCTCCAATATGATGCTGCAGTTTTCTGTGACCATGTTTGTTGCGTAGAGGAAGCAAGGGGCTGGACTTTTGGGTTTGCATAGATGGCAGCATGGATATATATCAAAACCCACTTAAATTTTTTTTTTCTAGTTTACACCCCTTGAGCAGTACTTGGAATACAAATGGAAAAGGCTGAATGAGAGACCAAGGCATGATGACTCTGTTCCTTGCAGTAAGAGAATACACAGAGGCTGCCCTGGTGGCTGAATGGTAAAGAATCAGCCTGCCAACGCAAGACACAGGCTCCTCATACGGAAACGGAGTAGACTCCCGCTCATCACAACTGGAGAATGCCTGTACAGCCACAAAGACCCAGCACAGCCAAAAATAAATTAAATAAATGCAATTGCTTTAAAAAAATGAGAGAGAGAGAATATAGGAATTGTTATAAAGAGGAAACAATACAGAAACTGACAAAGGACAAAATAAAGTCCTACCCAGAATCCCCACCAACTAGAACTTCGCGTCATTCACCTTCCCCGTCAGCTGCCAGTAGATATCAACTAGAACCAGCCATTACAGTGAACATCTTGGAGAGTCCCTCTCCAGAAGGAAGGACGGGAGGTGGACGTACAATGACACCGGAATGCATCTGCATGTTGGTGTGTGGTATTTATCCAATTTTGCGTCTTATAATTAATTCATAATTAAGTATTAGAATTAACTTCATAGCATTTCACAGGAAGAAATGAAACTGATTTGGAGCTGAGATAAAGGCTAAACTTCAGATAGACGACGTTTCTTTTCTTCCTTCAAGAGATACTGGCTCTTAAAGGTCTGATCCAAGGTCAAGAAAGCAGATTACGAATAACATTAAGAAGTTGAGGACAGTATGTATCTTTGAGTTACAGCTTTTAATTTTAGATGATACTGACTGACTTCCTGCTAGGAAGCTTCAGGGCATTAGCAATTTCATATTTTTGCACTTCTGACTTTCTTCATCATTGTATATTATTTTCTTGCTGTGATAATTTGTATAACGGTCACATTGCACTTTGTAACGATACCTCTCACAATTGGTTAATGTTAGTTCTGTTTAAGGGCTTCCCTCATAGCTCAGTTGGTAAAGAATCTGCCTGCAATGCAGGAGATGCTGGTTTGATTCCTGGGTCAGGAAGATCCGCTGGGGAAGGGATAGGCTACCCACTCTAGTATTCTTGGGCTTCCCTAGTGGCTCAGCTGGTAAAAAATTTGCCTGCAATGTGGGAGACCTGGGTTCCAGCCTTGGGTTGGGAAGATCTCCTGGAGAAGGGAAAGCCTATCCACTCCAGTGTTCTCGCCTAGAGAATTCCATGGACTATACGGTCCATGGGGTCACAAAGAGTCAGACATGACTGAGTGACTTTCACTTCACTTAGTTCTGTTTAAATGGATTCTCTGCCCATTGCCCTTTGTATGGACAAAAAGTTTCCATTTATGAGGCTTCCGTCTTGGCTTCCCTGAGGGCTCAGATGGTAAAGAATTTTCTTGCAAGGCAGGAGACCTGGGTTTGATCCCTGGGTCAGGAAAATCCCCTGGAGAAAGGAATGGTAACCCACTCCAGGAGAATCCCCATGGACAGAGGAGCCTGGCGGGCTGCAGTCCATGGGGTTGCAAAGAACTGGACACAACTGAGTGACTAATACTTCACTTCTCATTTGTCTGGATTTCATCTTCGACCAGCTTTATCAAGAGGGCTCATGGGGTCTGTGTTCTCTGAGCTCTTTCATGCTAGAGAATATGTTTGTTGCTTCTCTGCTTGAGCGACATCTTGACTGCGTTCCGTGTGGGTCTCCAGTTCTTTTTTTCAAGATGCTAGTTATTGCTCCCTTACTGACTGCTTTCAGTGTTGCTACAGAGTAGGATAATTTATCCCCTATTTTATCAGTGGTTTGCCTTTGCCTCCTGAGTGTCTGAAGTATGTTTTCTTTACCCTTGAAGTCTTGATGGGGTCAAGTCTTGAAGCACTCTTAATGAAAAAATCCAGTGTTATTGCTACTGATCCTAGGGAGAGATACAGTGATAATCAGAGTATATGAGGTGGGAACTCACTGTTTGTTTCTCCTTGTGACACTCCCAGAATAACCACAACAGCTCCCATTTACGTCAAACTCAGTATCATTCTAGATATTTTAGGAATATGACCTCAGTTCTCCCATGAACCTTTGGAGCAGGAGCTATCATCCCCATTTTGTTGATGAGAAAACTGAGCTTTGATAATAAGTAACTTGCCAAGGGTTGCATAGCTACTAACTAAAGCTCAGGTGAAAAGAGATAATTTCCTTTTTGCTTTATCTGTGTTCTGTTTTTGATATGGTGTTAGTTGCTCAGTTGTGTCTGACTTTTTGTGACCCCCATGGTCTGTAACTCGCCAGGCTCCTCTGTCCATGGAATTCTCCAAGCAAGAATACTGGAGTGGGTTGCCATGCCATTCCATTGGGTCAGGGGTCTTCCCGACCCAAGGATTGAACCCAGGTCTTCTGCATTGGCAGGCAGATTCTTCACTGTCTAAGCCACCAGGGAAGCCCTTTGATATTTTGCTACAGTTATATATAAGATATATAAGTAGCTGAAATGCACACAAGACTCTATGACCTATTTTGCAACTTCCTGTGATGATATAATTTAGTCAAAATAAAAAGTTAAAAGGAAAAAGAGAACAGGACCTGACCTAGCTAGTCACTGATGCTGGTCTAATAGGATAATGAGAGTCGCAGCAGAAGTAGAGAGAGAGCAGAGTGGGCGTCTCTTGGGGTTGCTGTCATCTGAAGGCTTGACCAGGGCTGAGAAATCCATTTCCAGGATGGCCGACTCACAACTTGGAGCTGACGAGTTGGTTCCTGTCTCTGGAGGCTGTCTTATGGATACTTGAGTGTGCTCACGACATGGTGACAGGCCACACCCAGAAAAAAGCAATCTAAGAGGTCAAAATGAAAGCCGACCTGGTCATGGTGTAGCATGAACCAGTTCTGTAGCATGGAACTGAAAATCAACAAAGGTCCATCTAGTCAAGGCTATGGTTTTTCCAGTGGTCGTATACGGATGTGAGAGTTGGGCTATAAAGAAAGCTGAGTGCCAAAGAATTGATGCTTTGGAACTGTGGTGTTGGAGAAGACTCTTGAGAGTCCCTTGGACTGCAAGGAGATCCAACCAGTGCATCCTAAAGGAAATCAATCCTGAGTATTCATTGGAAGGACTGATGCTAAAGCTGAAACTTCACTCCTTTGGCCACCTGATGTGAAGAGTCAACTCACTGGGAAAACCCTGATGCTGGGAAAGATTGAGAGCAGGAAGAAAAGGGGGCAACAGAGGATGAGATGATTGGATGGCATCACTGACTTGATGGACATGAGTTTGAGTAAACTCCAGGAGTTGGCAAAGGACAGGGAGGCCGGGTGTGCTGCAGTCCATGGGGTTGAAGAGTTGGACACGACTGAGCGACTGAACTGAACTGATTTTTTGTAAAAAAAAAAAAAAAAAAAGAAAAGAAAAAAAGAAAGAAAAAATTTTTTTTGCACAAGTTCTACAGTGCTCAGGCTTCAGTAATTGTGGCCCACGGGCAGGGGTTTACTGGCATGCGGTATCCTCCAGGGGCAGAGATCAAACTCATGTCCCCTGCTTTGGCAGGAGAATTTCTAACCAAGGGGCCTCCTGGGAGGTCTAATGTTAGTCACTCAGTCGTGTCGGACTCTTTATGAGTCCATGGACTATAGCCCGCCAGGCTCGTTTGTCCATGGAATTCTCCAGGGAAGAATCCTGGAAAGGGATGCCATTTCCTCCTCTATGGGAGGTCTAAGTAAGCCCTGATTTAATGTGGGAAATGGTTATACTGTGGTATGAATAAAGAAAAGAAAGTGAAGCCACTCAGTCGTGTCCAACTCTTTGCAAGGGATTGAAAATGGATGGAACTGAAAATCAACAAAGGTCCATCTAGTCAAGGCTGTGGTTTTTGCAGTGGTCATGTACGGATGTGAGAGTTGGACTATAAAGAAAGCTGAGCAAAGAAGAATTGATGGTTTTGAACTTGGATCCTCTGTCCAAGGGATTTTCCAGGCAAGAGTACTGGAGTGGGTTGCCATTTCCTTCTCCAGGGGATCTTCCTGACTCAGGGATCGAACCAAGGCCTCCTCCATTGCAGGCAGACGCTTTACCGTCTTAGCCACCGGGGAAACCAATACGAATTGAATACTGGGAGGCAAGACCACTGGGGGCCATCTTGGAGACTTCCATAATCCTGGAAACCCTTCATGGAAAAAGGTCCACAGGACTCCAGCTCTTTGTCAATATGGCAGACGAAGAGGAGTGTTTGCTGTTGTTCAGTCGTGTCCGACTCTTCGAGACTGCATGGACTGCAACACGCCAGGCTTACCTGTCACTCACCATCTCTTGGAGTCTGCCCAAGTTCATTTCAGTTAAATTGGTGATGCCATCCAACCATCTCATCCATAGTCTCTTTGCGCCCTCAATCTTTCCCAGCATCAGGGTCTTTGCCTACGAGTCAGCTCTTCGTATCCCGTGGCCAAAAGTATCAGAGCTTCAGCTTCAGCATCAGTCCTTCCAAGGAGGAGTGAGTGTACCATGCATAACTGTAGCTTTTGCAGCCTGGTGATCACAAGAATAGAGGTTCAGCACACTGGGAGGCAGCTGGTTTTGAGAAAGCGGTTTTTTTAAAAATATATTTTTTGATGGCTGCACTGGGTCTTCATTGCTTTGCGAGCTTTATCCAGTTGTGTTGAGTAGGGGCTACTCTGTAGTTGGGTGTGCAGGCTCCTCATTGCAGTGGCTTCTCCATTGTGCGTGCTCAGAAGTTGGGGCACACGGGCTTGGTTGGTCCATAGCATGTAGGATCTTTCCAGACCAGGGATGGAACCCCTACACTGGCAGGCGAATTCTTAACCACTGGACCCCCAGGGAAGTTCACAGTTGTTGTTTACAACATATTGACTTTGAGACGACATGTGGGCCAGTCTTTCTAGACTGGCCTCCGACTCATCCAGGGTGTTCAGCCCCATAGCTGCTACCTGATCTTCGGCACCTGTACCTGAGTTTTTCTGGGGTTATGATATAGGAACNGGGGGTCTTATCCTTCTGTTGCTGTTTTCATAGGCACTAAACACAGAGTTCAGAGTCCATTGGAAAGGTGGCCGAGCATGATCAGCGTGAACAGGCCTAAGATGGAGTCCAGGCCCTATGAATTCCTTCTTCAGTTTAAGGGGCTTCCCAGGTAACTCAGCTGGTAAAGTATCCGCCTGCAATGCAGGAGATCCCAGTTCGATCCCTGGATCGGGAAGATTCCGCTGGAGAAGGGATAGGCTATCCACTTCAGTATTCTTGGGCTTCCTGGTGGCTCAGCTGGTGAAGAATCTGCCTGCAATGCAGGAGACCTGGGTTCGATCCCTGTGTTGGGAAGATCCCCTGGAGAAGACAACAGCAACCCACTCCAGTATTCTGGCCCACAGAATTCCATGGAGTTTGCATGGGGTCGCAAAGAGTCAGGCACAACCAAGTGACTTTCACTCACTTGCTCAGTCTTTGATGGAAGATCAAGTCCAAGGCAAGTGGGTTCCACAGATAAAACCACCCTCCCCCACACTCCCAAGAGGTGGTGAGTGGCAGGGGCCCCTTTGAACTGAGTGCCTTTTGGATGCTCCTTGGTGCCTTTGTACAAATATCAAAGGGCAGAAAAGCCCTGGCGGACCTGCTCAGAATCAAAACTTCAAAGAGAGATTAAAGCTTCCTAATTGGATGAAACCTCTTTTTTTCCCCCCCTTAGTAAGTACTATTTGTGCATAACACTTTGTCCAAAAATTAAACTGTTTCAGTGCGAGAAGACATAGGGATAATTGATTTCGTTCCCCTGACTTCACTGTAAATGAAAACCATTTGAATATCTGCCAGCTCCTTTCCAGTTATTATCTCGTGTTTCTTTCACTCTCTCCAAGTTTCTGGGTGCTGACATCCCAGAGGCCTCCTGGGAAGCTGGGTCCCTGTCCCCCACCAGAAGTGACAGTTGGGGATGTGCTGTAGGCATCAGGCTTTTTAAAAAGCCCTTCCCACTGCCCAGCCCCCTTTCCTTCTCACATAATTAGAGGAGAATTACGTCATCACCCAAGACGTCTCAGCATCTCATCACACGGGGGTTTAAGTTTTGTGATTCTCACCCCTTCGATTAAAAGAAGTGACGCCCTTCCTTCTAACAACAAAGCCATCAGGGCCTGAGTTCATTGGACACTTCTGGTCCCCAACGGGCATTGTTTCTTTTGTGTGCAGAGTCCCATCTGTGATAAAGGCCTGGGAGGCTCATTGGTGAGAGAAGTAATCAATTTTACCAGCACCAGCCCCGGGCAGTGAGGTGGGAATTGTATTCACTGTTTTCTTCCCTTTCAACTGCAGGTTTAGGTTCCTAGGCTGGATTAAGGGACTTAAATAGCCAGGCAATCTGGGTGGTCCTGGGTGGGGGAGGTGGGGGCTTTGATGTGGCCCAGAATATCGCCAGGGGGTTGGGTGGAGAGGTGACCTTTCAGCTCACCTTCTCCTCTTCCAAGATCACATGGATCAGAGAAGAAAATGGGCTCGGGCAGCAGATAACTCAGCCCAGCTGGGGCGTCTTCACAGAGATCTAAGTTCTCATCCTGTAAGCCATCTGAAGGCTTCTCAGTCTGAGCACCGAAGAATTGATGCTTTCGAACTGTGGTGCTGGAGAAGACTCTTGAGAGTCCCTTGGACTGCATGGAGATCCAACCAGCCCATCCTAAAGGACATCAGTCCTGAATATTCACTGGAAGGACTGATGCTGAAGTTCCAGTACTTTGGAGAAGACTCTTGAGAGTCCCTTGGACTGCAAGGAGATCCAACCAGCCCATCCTAAAGGACATCAGTCCTGAATATTCACTGGAAGGACTGATGCTGAAGCTGAAACTCCAATCCTTTGGCCACCTGATGTGAACAGCTGACTCACTGGAAAAGACCCTGCTGCTGGGAAAGACTGAAGGCAGGAAGAGAAGGGGACGACAGAGGATGAGGTGGTTGGCTGGCATCTTTGACTCAAGGGACATGAGTTTCAGCAAACTCTGGGAGACAGCGAAGGACAAGGACACGTGGCATGCTGCAGACCAGGGGGTCGCAAAGGGTCAGACATGACTGAGTGGCTGAAGAACAAGCCTTCTTCTTCTGATACACAGGGAGATGCTGAGAGTCCTAGCTCAGTGTAGCAAGACTTAAATGAACTCATAAATAAAAGCACTTAAGGAGGCACTTAGTAATTGCTCAATAAATGCAAAAAGTCTTGCTACTTTGCTCCATCTCAATTTTTTTTTTCCCTCAAGCAGTGACAGCATCTTTTAGCATGTGAAGATTCTTTCCTCCCCCGCCTCCCCTTTCAAAGGACGTTGGAAACGTGGAAATAGGCATCTTTAAAAATACAGGTAAAGTGATGTGTAGGTGTTAATTGGAGCAAGAAATCTTCAAAGAAGAGAATTACTTCAGATGGAGCTCAGTAGACAGGTGGAAGTCTCTTTCCAGTGTTGCAGGGGTTTTGCAGCCTTCAGCCCGGTGACTCTCCAGCAGTGAACTTGGAGCTTAGTGTGTCTGAACTTCACAGACTCCCACCTGTGACCCTTTCTCTCTATTGACTTTTTTCCCCACGGTTTAGATGTTGCTCAGAACTCACAACATTTTCCCTTTTAACTTTTTATTTTGTACTGGGGTATAGCCGATTAACAAACAGTGTTGTGATGGTTTCAGGTGGACAGCCAAGGAACTCAGCCACGCACATACACGTAAATCGATTCTCCCCCAAACTCCCCTTCCATCCAGGCTGCCACATGACATTGAGCAGAGTCCCCTGTGCTGTCCAGCAGGTCCTTGCTGGTTCCCCATGTTAAATACAGCAGTGAGTCCATGTCCATCCCAGACTCCCTGACTATCCCTTCCCCCATCCTTCCCCCTGGGAACTATAAGGTTATTACAGAACATTGAGCAGGGTTCCCTGTGCTGCCCAGCAGGTCCTTGCTGGTTCTCCATGTTAAATACAGCAGTGTGTCCATGTCCATCCCAGACTCCCTAACTATCCCTTTCCCCACCCTTCCTCCTGGGAATCATAAGGTCATTACAGAGGATTGAGCAGAGTTCCCTGTGCTGTCCAGCAGGCCCTTGTTTTTTCTCCATTTTAAGCATAGGCGTACTCACAACTCTGTTTTGCTTTAGCCGCTTTTACTTCTATAACTTTGTTAACCTTTTTCTCCCCACTCTCTGTGCCCTTAACTACTCTTCAACAATTTGAGCCTCCTCTCCTGATTCCACTTGTTTCTAAGTCTAGGAACATCCTTGAGAGGAAATGTTGTGTCCGTCTTAAACAGCATTAAAAAAAAAAAATCTGGCATGGAATAAAAGACAGCATGGAACTGGAGATGCTACTATCATGAATCCACTACGGCTTTCGCCTTGCTTTTCCTTTCACGAGATAATATATGGAACATTCACCGAACAGAAGAATTAGAAAGTTGCTAATCACTTACCCCGTTAGTACTCACTTCTTTATTTTTCCTGCCTCCTGGCCCCAGTAGTAACTAGGAACCCGATATTTGGATTTTCCATTTGCTTGATTTTTCTTGCTCTTTTTATCCCATGCATGTATATACATTAATCATATGTGATTTACTTTTGCTTGCTTTTTAAAAATTTCATATAAAGAATATCCTATAGGGGACTAGCTTTTTTTTTTTTTTTTTTTTAACTCAACCTTTATTTCAATGATGTAGTTCTTCAATTTGAGGTCTATTAAGTATTTCACCGGGGAGCTATGCTCTGATGACTTTATCCATTCAGCTGTGTTAGGGCATCTGGGTGGTATTGAGCCTTTTGCTTTTACAAACAGTGCTCGCTGGGAGTGGACTGTCAGTCACATCTCCTGGGGCACGTGTGCTAAGCTTCTCCTGGGTCTTAGGAGTTGGAGTAGGTCTACGGAGGCTGGGCGTCCTTTCCCTGGACGATAACCAGTCTCTCCACTCAACAGCGAGCTGTTTTTCTCTTTTGGTCGTTTAGAATGGAGGGGCAGACTCCTCTCCTCAGTCAAACAGGACTCACTACTGCAGTTCCAAGCCGTCCAACACCCCCAGCGCACCCACTGCCATCTGCATCACTGTTTCACAATAAGCAAGAAGGGCGCGGTGCGTTCTTTGCACCATTGTGCTCATTTTGCAGCGGAGGAAACTATACCGTTGCAGGCAGCATCATCCAGAATTGACCGGGAGTCAGTAGACCCCAGACTCCAGCCCCCACTCCATCCGAGTCTAAAGCCCACACTGTGTTCACTGGCGACTGCTTCTTGCCTCTCGTTCAGTATTAGTGACCAGAATCACCGATGTTATGGGAAAGCAGACGTCACGTCGTGTAGAAAAGCCTTCTACAGGAGTCTCCTTCGAATCAGCCGAAAGGACGCTTTGAATCCATCTTCTCTAGGATTTGGGGGCATCACTTTTCCTATTCTTCTGAATATCTGTGATGTCCGTTTTCCTGGGATCAGGAACTATTTGAAGGGTGGAAACGGGATGGTTTTAAGCTTAAGTACATCAGTAGCTAGGGAACTGCTGAGGTCATTGAGGAGACCTGGAGCAGGAGACAGGAAATGTGGATTATGTATGGATGTCCTGGGCTTCCCAGGTAGTGCTAATGGTCAAGAACTGGTCCCCAGCCAGTGCAGGACACAGAGATGCAGGTTCGATCCCTGGCTTGGGACGATCCCCGAGAGAAAGGCATGGCAACCCACTCCAGTATTCTTGCCTGGAGAATCCCATGGACAGAGGAGCCTGCTGGGCTACAGTCCATGGGGTCACAAAGAGTTGGACTCAACTGAAGCCACTTAGCATACACATCTTAAGCTGAATGGGTTGTCTTTTTTAGAAAGAAATCTGTGTTGGACACCTGTGTGATTTCCAAGCCACCCCTTGAGCTGTATGTGTGTGTATATATGTGTGTGTGTGTGTGTATGCTGCTATGTTGCCTTTGTCGTGTCCAACTCTGCAACCCTTCAGACTGTAGCCCGCCAGGCTCCTCTGTCCATGGGCTTTACCAGGCAAGAATACTGGAGTGGGTTGCAACGTCCTCCTCCAGGGGATCTTCCCAACCCAGGGATCAAACCCACATCTCCTGCAGCTCTTGCATTGCAGGCAGATTCTTTACTGCTGAGTCACTGGGGAAGATATATATTTATATAGCTATATATGTGGAGAAGGCAGGGGCACCCCACTCCAGTACTCTTGCCTGGAGAATCCCATGGATGGAGGAGCCTGGTGGGCTGCAGTCCATGGGGTTTCGGAGAGTGAAACACGACTGAGCGACTTCATTTTCACTCTTCACTTTCATGCATTGGAGAAGGAAACGGCAACGCACTCCAGTGTTCTTGCCTGGAGAATCCCAGGGACGGCGGAGCCTGGTGGGCTGCCGTCTATGGGGTCGCACAGAGTTGGATATGCCTGAAGCGACTTAGCGGCAGCAGCAGCAGCTATATAATGTGTGTGTGTTAGTTGCTCAGTAGTGTCTGACTCTTTGCAACCCTATGGACTGTAGCCCACCAGGCTCCTCAGTCCATGGAATTTTCCAGGCAAGAATACTGGAGTGGGTTGCCATTTCCTTCTCCAGGGGATCTTCCTGACTCAGGGATCGAACCTGGGTCTCCTGCATTGCTGGCAGTTGCTCCACCGTCTGAGCTACTAGGGAAGCCCAGCTATGTATATATACGTATATATGTATCCTCCCCACCGCCCCCAGCTATTTCCAGGCTGATATATCATCTCATGTGTGTGAGCTGCTCCACAGTGTCGCCTAGTAACGTAGCATCACTGCACCTGTCTCACAGTACGAGCCCCAGGAGAGACTCAGTTCTGCCTCACATCTGGCCTGTGTGAGCTGGAGTAGAAAACTTGCTGTGAAAAACAGTGCAAGTATGTGTTAAAGATAAACGCTTGCTTTATCGATGCGTTGTAACCTGGACCAGGTTGTAACCTGGTCCTGCCTTAATGTGTCTTTTCAAGTGTGTTCTCCATTAAAAGAGCAATTAGAAACTGTGAAAAAAAAACAGACAACGGGAAAAAGAGGTGGAGGGCAAAATCGTTTGTCGTCTCTACCACCCGCAGACATTAACTGCTGACGTTCCAGCGAATCTCCTTCCATTCTTAAGAGAAGTCTAGGCTCCAAGATTGGGACTACAAGGAATATATAATTTTGTGTTCTTCATGGGCTTTCCTGGTGGCTCAGAGCTGGTAAAGAATCCACCTGCAACGTGGCAGACCTGGGTTCGATCTCTATCTGGCTTTGGAAGTTCCCCTGGAGAAGGGAATGGCTACCCACTCCAGTATTCTTGGAGTTTCCTGGTGGCTCAGCTGGTAAACAATCCACCTGCAATGTGGGAGACCTGGGTTCCATCCCTGGGTCAGGAAGATCCCCTGGGGAAGGGAATGGCTGGCTACTCAACTCCAGTATTCTGGCCTGGAAAATCCCATTGACTGTATAGTCATGTCCGCTGTATAGTCCATGGGATCATAAAGAGTCGGACACGACTGAACGACTTTCATTCTTCAAGTTGAATATTATAATGTATTTCTACAAATTTTTACATATACTGTCAAACATAATATTTAATGGCCACGTAACTTCCTTTTTTTTTTTTTTAAAGATTTTTGCTTTTTATGTTTTTTTTTTTTTATGTTGACCCTTAAAAATTTTTTTTATTTATTTGTATTTGGCTCCCCTGGGTCTTGGTTGCTGTGTTCATGCTTTCTCTAGTTGCAGCAAGTGGGGATGGCTCTTTGCCTTGGTGCTCAGACTTCTCATTGTGGTGGCTTCCCTTGTTGTGGAACACGGGTTCCAGGTGCAGAGGCTTGGGTAGTTGTGGATCGCAGGCTCAGTAATTATGGCACGTGCGTTTAGTTGCCTTGCAGCGTGTGAGATCTTCCTGAACCAGGGATCGAACCCATGTCCCCTGCCTGGGAAGGAGGATTCTTAACCCCTGGGCCACCAAGGAAGTCCCAGGCGGCGTAATTTCTAAAATAATTTATTTTCCCTTCCCCCTTTCTATTTCCTTATTTTTTCCCCATCTCTTCGAGGATTCAGTAAACTATGGCCTATGAGGTGAAGTGAAAGTGGCTGAGTCGTGTCTGACTCTTTGCGACCCCATGGACTATACAGTCCATGGAATTCTCCAGGCCAGGGGACTGGAGTGGGCAGCCTTTCCCTTCTCCAGGGGATCTTCTAAAACCAGGGCTCAAATCCAGGTCTCCTGCATTGCAGGTGGATTCTTTACCAGCTGAGCCACAAGGGAAGTTCACGGTCTATGAAGTTAATGCCTGTTAAATAGGATCTTGGCTAATGTGGTCTGTATTTCTGTGACCTGGCTTCATCATGCATGATACTCACAGTGATATATATCTTATCTCTATAATAAGCAGAGAGTTCACCAGTGATAGAAATGAGGTCGTTGGGGGTTTTGGAGTATAGCAGTTCTCACACAGGGGAGTGTGTAAGGACCACCTGGAGGACTTGCTAAAACATAGGTGGGGGAACCTCAATGCTTGATTCTGACCTGCTAGGTCTGGGGTGGAGCCTGAGAGTGTGATGTTGTTCAGTTGCTCAGTTGTGTCCGACTGTTTGCGACCCATGGACTGCAGCATGCTAGGCCTGCCTGTCCATCACCATCTCCCCAGAGATTGCTCAAACTCACATCCATTGAGTCGGTGATGCCATCCAGCCATCTCATCCTCTGTTGTCCCCTTCTCCTCCCGTCTTCAAATCTTTCCCAGCATCAGGGTCTTTTCAGATGAGTCAGTTCTTCGCATCAGGTGCCCAGAGTATTGGAGTTTCAGCTTCAGCATCAGTCCTTCCAATCAATATTCAGGGTTGATTTCCCTTAAGATGGACTGGTTTGATCTGAGAGTATAAATTTCTAACAAACTCCTAGCTGATGTGGCCACTGAGCTAAAGACCATACACTGAATTGCTCTAAAACTAGGTCTTGGTAATAATTTTTACAGACTCAGCTAAGCCTGCTCTTGGCAACTTAATATAGGCAAACAAGTTAGTAAGACCCATGCTTGGGTCTTGTATTGGTCTCATACATACTGGCCATCGATGACATTGATCGTGGGACCTATCAAGCCATGCCTGTGCTGTTGAGTTAACGTGAAAAATTGCAGTTAAGCTTTCAGGCTCCTTTTGTACTGATTTTCCTGCTTGTTATAAATGGGGGATCAGTAATCCAAGTAGAGTTTTTTCGCAACCCTTTGTAAATTGATTCAGATTCAGTGGTGACTTAGTTTTGCCATCAGCGGCTGGGATGCTTGACCATTTCTTTCTTTGATTGCTTTCTTGGATATCACACTAAAGTGTAAGGCAGAAAGTCTTTTGAGGTTTGTCCTTGTTTAGCAGCTGGGCCTGCTTGCTTAACTGCAATGCACAAGGTCTCTGCTCTGGGGATTACATGTGTGTGTATATTAGTTGCTCAGCTGTGTCCGACTCTGCAACCCCTGTGGACTGTATGTAGCCCTTCAGGCTCCTCTGTCCGTGGGATTCTCCAGGCAAGAATACTGGAGTGGGTTGCCATTTCCTTTTCCAGGGGATCTTCTCGACCCAGGGTTGGAACCTGCATCTCTTATGTCTCCTGGATTGTCAGACAGATTCTTTACCACGAGCACCAGCTGCTCTGGGGATGAAGGGCGAGAAGATTTGAAGCTGGGTCTTCCCACCTGCAACGCCAACCTCAGCTGTGGCCTCAGGGAATGAAAGCCAGTGTCCCATCTCCAAACTCTGCACATCTGACTTGAACTGGGGGTAAGATGGCATTGTCTCCCAGAGTGGAAGGCAAGTCACTTTGCTGTCCACAGCCGCCTTCCTAAAACATAATGTGCTGCTGGGGACTCACGCTGTGCAGAAACAAGCAAGCTCACAAATCCACAAATGCCGTATTTCAAAAGTTCTTCCCACTGCCTTCTCTCCTCCGGTAGGGCGTGGGCTGTGTACTTGGAGGAGCGGTGTTTTTTCTGAGACCCGCCCCCCTCCATTGAGGACATAAAAAAATCTGTGGGTCGTTTCCCCCTTCTGCTTGCAGGGACTCTTTTATGTTTTCAGGCAGAAAGCCTCATGGAACCAAACATAATTATTATTATTTTTTTTTTCATTTCATCTTCATCATACAAGGGGTTCTTTCAGTAAAACGGCTTCCAGTTTGATGGGGGCAAAATGGATCTTTGCACTTCCCCTCCCCGAGTTGCAGGGGTGCAAATGGCAAAATAGCCCCTTATACAACACTTTGGGTGGAAATGGTCCTTTCCTTTTTTTTTGAGATGAACTTGGTAGACTTCTGCAACCGGCTGAGGCTGACAGTGAGATTGTAAAGTGAAAATTCAGCCCTGCGTGTGTGTTTTCATCTAGCTGGGGAACACACATTGTGTCCTTGGGGACCACGTGGCCAGTATAATTTCAGAGAGAGCTCTGTGGAGGAGACCTTAGGTTGCATTTCAAGAGGAGCCGAAGGAAGCCTGTGTCCTGGTTCTTTCGAGATGGCGAGGATTATCCCTACCGGAAAAAATAGGTTCCCTAGCAACAAGAGATAAGAGAACGTGCTCATAAATTTCCCCCACCTACTCATTAAAAAAAAAAAAAAGCTGTGAAGCAGATGGTTTGGATCAGGCAGGTATTCCAGGGTCTTAATTTACTCAGTGTCGGTACATGGAGAATAAATATTGAAGTGTTCGCACGCTGCCGTTTGCAAAACTGCAGCCTGACAACTCTTTCAAAGAGAAGAGGTTTCCAAAGACCCAGCTCCCCGCCCCGCCCCCATCAACAATCCAAACAGGATGCTGGCAGAGAGAAAGCCACGGGGGACCCAGATCCCTGGGCATGTGTGAAGGAAATAGGCAGGGCAGAAAATTTAGGATGCTCCGTATAGCATAGGGAGAAAAAGCAAGCAAAGCTGTCAGAAGGATAACTGGGAAGAAACAGAGGTCTGGAGTTCAAAACTGGAAACTGTTGCACATTGGCATGGCAAGAAATCTTTACAAAATCTAATTATTTTATGTAGCCACGCAATGTAGCATTGGACAGTGTCGCTTCCAAATGAAGTTCTGTCTCTGCATTTATCCGACTCCATTGCTTTTTATAAAAAAAACCGCCTCACCTGGCTACATCTTGGTGGAGGTGGTTGCTTGGCTTTATGACTCAAGATAGCTCACATGTGTATAGAAGTGTGTGAGGAGGCAGTTTCGCCCTGGGTCTCGGGTGGGAAAGAGGCAAGAGATGAGAATTTTCACTCACAGGTCAGAAATCGAAAAGCTCTTTGTCCCTTCCGCTGTAAATTATTGGAAAGGATTTCCATCTTGTGACTGTGCACAGTGAAGACTTCAGTCCCTTTAACGTTTCTCTGGTGCTCGTAACCTAGATTCTTACTCTGCTAAGACCAGGATGTGATCCATGGACAAGTTATTTTTTAAATTATATTTTTCTTACAATTTTTGTGAGGTACAGCTGATGTACAATATTGCATGTTTCAGGGGTACAGTCTAGTGCCTCACATTTTTGTGTGTGTGTGTGTGATTCACAATTTTTAAAGGTTATTCTCTATTTATGGTTATAAAATATTGGGTATATTCCCTATGTTGTACACTATAAATTTTGAAAGTGAAATTTGAAACATTCATAAATATAAATATAAGTTATATATATATATAATACACAGTCCATGGAATTCTCTAAGCCAGAATACTGGAGTGAGTAGCCTTTCCTTTCTTCTCCAGCAGATCTTCCCAATCTAGGGATCAAACCCTGGTCTCTTGCATTGCAGGCGGACTCTTTACCAGCTGAGCCACCGGGGAAGCCCAAGAATACTGGAGTGGGCAGCCTATCCCTTCTCCAGCG
This sequence comes from Neotragus moschatus, assembly GCA_006410615.1. NCBI lineage: Eukaryota > Metazoa > Chordata > Mammalia > Artiodactyla > Bovidae > Neotragus > Neotragus moschatus. The sequence goes on along the minus strand of SJYA01003276.1, from coordinate 26,164 downwards.
GATCTTCCCAACCCAGGAATCGAATCAGGTTCTCCTGCATTGCAGGCGGATTCCTTACCAACTTAGCTATCAGGGAAGCTATATATATATATATATATATATATATACACACACACACACATACTCATTATGTATATATATATAAACATATGTATATTATATATATATATATAAATGTAGTTACATATAGACATCTCAGTCTCTTTCTTTCTCTTCCTTTCACTGGTATAGCCACCTGAGTCTTGTGTCTCTTTCTCAGACATGCAGATATATTTTCTCTTTATATACATGTAAGATCATATATTTATATCCACTCGTTAGTTTGTTGCAGGAGAAGGCAATGGGGAAGCAGCAGATAAGCCTGACTCTGTAATGAAAAAGCTAAGATCGCTTGGCAGGCCGGATGGCTGTGTTTCAGCTCTTGTCAGCCCCAAATACGGTTTGCATTGTTCCTGGCTGAAGTTTCCATTATATTCCGTGAGTACGAGAAGCTTCTGCTGAGATTGGCTGCGTCCCAGACGAGTTCCAGGAGGTTGTCAAGTGTGACCGATCCACACAGTTTAATTCCCTCTCTTTAAGGAGCAGCTGGAATGCACGCTGATCCTTAGGTGGAAAGGGTGTCCGTCCTCCACTTTCTCAGGGCTGTGAAGCCCGTGACTGTTTGGCCCCCAGAGAATTCAGGCCTTCCAGCTCATCTCAGGGATATCCTGCTCTTCGGATCCCCTAACAGGACGCCCTCTGTCCTGGAGCTCTGATCAGAGTCTTCTTTGTTTAGTGGGCATGATGATCAAAGTGGTGGAGAGCTGGGAAGAAAACTTGTCCAGATGGTGAGCTTTGCAGTCTGCATTCGGGACAGCTTTGGGGGAAGACTCCAACTTCTATTTTATTCAAAGGGATCAAGTTGTATCGTTTCATGAATGAAGCAAGACAAACTCTTCTAGGGCAACTCCTGGCAGCCGTAATATACAGGTTGAAGGCATCTGCTGCTGCTGCTAAGTCGCTTCAGTCGTGTCCGACTCTGTGCGACCCCATAGGTGGCAGCCCACCAGGCTCCCCCGTCCCTAGATTGCCCTAAACTCTGTCCTGACTACTGGCTGATGGACAGGTTGCTTTTGGGGCTATGAACAAATCAGTGTACCAAAGATTGGTTTATATTTCCCGCTGGGATTTTGGGGACACGCGTATAGTGGTCCTGATGTTAGTTAGACAATGTACTCGAGCTGTCTGTCCTTCCAGTCTTAGGCTATGGCATATACCTTCCTGGGAGAGGGTTGCTTCAGGGTGAGTGTGTAAATGCACAATGAGTGTGTCACACGGATTTGGATGTAGAGGACAATGGTATGCATTTGTATGGGGCCTAGGAAAATAAGTTTCCAATATCGTTGTCTTTGTTTCCATTCAGAGATGTGTCCCTTGCTGGGGTTTTATGAGTGTCTTTCAGCAGTTTATTATTATTATTATTTTTTGACTTGTGGTCTCTAGAGCACAGGTTTGGTAGTTGTGGCTCACTGGCTCAGCGTGGCATGTGGGATCTTCCCGGACCAGGGATCAAACCTGTGTCTCCTGCAGTAACAGGTGGATTCCGAACCATGGAACCACCAAGGAAGCCCCGGCAATGACTTCTGACACATTTCTGAAACAAGACGATAAAAAAAAAAATTCACCTAAAATACATGAAAAGCTCGTGTCGTTGCATGGGGCCAAGTAATACTTAGAGAAATTTGAGTCAGTGGGAGTTTCAGTTTGTAACTTTATTATTAGCAATCAACAGTTTGTGGTCTCTTTGGTTTCCAAAGAATCACCTGTGCTTACCCCGATGCCCTGGCTCTGTCTTTTTTCCTTCCAACTATATTGTAATATTACTGACGTATAGCAGTATATAAATTTAGGGGTAAAGCTAATAAATTGATTGACATACCACATGAAGTGTTTATTACATAAGTTTAGTAAACAGCTATCATCTCAGATTCAAAGTTAAAGAAATAGAAAGCACATTTTCCTTGTGATGCAAACTCTTAGGATTTCTTCTCTTAAGTTTCATATATAATATACAATATATTTATATCAAAAATAATATTTTATAATTAATATATGTTAATTATATTTATCATGCTGTACATTACGTCCCTAGTTGTTGTTCACCCGCTCAGTCCTGTCTGACTCTTTGCGACCCCATGGACTGCAGCATGCCAGGCCTCCCTGTCCATCACGAACACCTGGAGCTTACTCATGTCCATCAACTTGGTGATGCCATCCAAGTATCTCATCCTCGTCGTCCCCTTCTCCTCTTGCCTTCAGTCTTTCCCAGCATCAGGGTCTTTTCTAATGAGTCGGCTCTTCCCATCAAGTGATCTAAGTATTAGAGCTTCAGCTTTAGCATCAGTCCTTCCAATGAATATTCAGGACTGATGCCCTTTAGGATTGACTGGTTTGATCTTATTGCTGCCCAAGGGACTCTCAAGAGTCTTCTCCAGCACCGTAGATCAAAAGCATCAACTCTTTGGCGCTCAGCCTTCTTTATGGTCCAACTCCACATCCATACATGACTACTGGAAACACCATGTTGACTATATAGACCTTTGTTCCCTATATGTTCTTAGTACTTAACACTTGAAGCTTGTTCCTTTTGAGTCAGTGTTATTCCTTGAAAGGGTCTTTCAGAAGCTACTACTGGGAAGGAGTCAAGGTCGAGGTAAGTTGCTCAAGTCGGTTTGCCTGTCTCTCTGTTTTGCTTTTATTACACCCTATTTCATTTATTTACTTTCTGGCCACGCTGCCCAGCATGTAGGATCTTAGTTCCCAAACCTGTGTACCCTACATAGGAAGCGTCGAGTCTTAGCCACTGGGCCACCAGGGAAATTTGTTTTTTAACATCCTGTTTTAAGCTAGTTGCCAAGTAGTGACTGTGATGCAGCTGGTGTGCAGTGTTCGATGTCTTTGTATGAATTTAGGTCTGGGATGGATTTTTCCTCCTCTCTCGGCCTGGTGAGTGCCTGCATCACTTCCCATTCACTTTTTCATGTATGTTTCCTGTTCTTTGACACTGTACATCCCCCGCCCCCTCCTGATTGTTCCCTTCATTTCTCCTTTCCCACATTTAAGCAGTGAGGTTGCCTCGCTGCACAAAGCAGAAAATGACAAAATGCATGACTTTTTGCACACAGGGTACATTCAGCCACAATCGAGAAAAGTCCTAGTCCACAGGATCACAGGTGCAGGGCAGGGGACCGAAAGGGACTGCTCTGAGATGCACAAGATGGGTCTCTCAAAGGTGGTGGAGGCAATCAGACCCGTCATAGGGGTTCCAGACCCACTGAGACAAGGTCTAGAGACCAGGCATGCAGTCCCTCGTTTCTGCTTCCGTGGCTTCCATGGCTGCACACGTTGGACTTGAGCCTCAGCCTTGTCTTTCTTCTGTTGGGCTTCAGCCTTCATATTCGCTTCCTCTTCCACTTGGCTCTCGTGGCGTTCGGCTCAGTTCAGCCGCTCAGTCATGTCCGACTCTTTGCAACCCCGTGGACTGCAGTACGCCAGGCCTCTTTGTCCATCACCAACTCCCGGAGTTCACCCAAACTCATGTTCATTGAGTCAGTGATGCCATCCAACCATCTCATCCTCTCTCATCCCCTTCTCCTCCTGCCCCCAATCTTTCCCAGCATCAGGGTCTTTTCCAGTGAGTCAACTCTTCGCATGAGGTGGCCAAAGGATTGGAGTTTCAGCTTCAGCATCAGTTCTTCCAATGAATACGCAAGACTGATTTCCTTTAGGATGGACAGATTTGATCTCCTTGCAGTTCAAGGAACTCTCAAGAGTCTTGCAACTCCACAGATATGATCTACTATACATAAAATAAATAAACAAAAAAAACCCTACTGTATAGCATAAAGAACTGTATTTATGATCTTGTAATAATCTATAATGAAGAAGAATATGAAAAGAATATATGTATGGATGGATGACTGAGTCACTATGTTATATACCAGAAACTAACACACTTTATTTAAAATCAGCTATCTTTTAATTAAAAAATATACATATAATCACCCAGTTACTTTATCTTACATCACAAACACACAACAGTATTAATATAATACTTTTGCTTACCACCACCATCACCAACATGTTTACTAAAAATGTTAAATTTTTCTGCATGACTGCAAAGCTTGTGGGATCTTAGGTCCTCAGCTGGGGATTAAACTTACATCCTCCACATCGATTTTGAACCTGTGGACCCACCAGGGAAGTTCCTGCTGACCTCACTCTTTCTTCATTTTAAGTTATCCTCCCACCCCCTACCACACACCTATAAATAACGAGAGTATAATACACACATGAATCCCAACCTGGGAACTGAAAGCATAGGAAATTCACAGCTATCATTGATTCCGTAGCAACGATAAAGTTATCCCTGGCCTTGTAGCTGATGGACTTTTAGAAGAAGGTTTTATGAGCATTTGAATAGAGGCTGAATCGTCTCTGGTAGATATACACATATGTATTTAAAGTCATATGTCTGTGACAACCTAGAGGGTGGGATGGGATTCGAGGTGGGAGAGAGGTTCAAGACAGAGGGGATAAATGTATACCCCTGGCTGATTCATGTTGGTGGATGGCAGAAACCAACACAGTACTGTAAAGCAATTATCTTCTAATTAAAACTAAATTTTAAAAGTAAAAATAAATAAAGTTGTAATGTATATACATTGTCTGAGGGTATGGCCATTACTTGCCATACTCTCTGCCTTTTAACTGCCAGTTGGTTTTTGAGTACCATTCACAATGCAGCAATATTTAAGGCTCACCAGTAGCTTTATGTTCCTTTTAGCTTGCTGCATATAAAGGCCTTGGGTCCTGTTTACCTTCCCTGAGTATTTTAGATACGTAACTCCATTTATACTGAACTAATGCCAGGAAAATCCCATGGAGGTAGGAGCCTGGTAGGCTACAGTCCATGAGGTCGCAAAGAGTCGGACACGACTGAGTGACTTCACTTCACTTCAAAGCCTTGATGTCAAAGTCAGATCATGGTCTAATTTTATTTCCATTATCTGTCCCTCTCTAGTTTTGCCTGTAAATGCTCCTGATTCTTTTTCTGTAACGATTCAGAAGTTTTATTGGGCTATATCTTCATGTTGTTGCTGTTTGGTTGCTGAGTCACGTCTGACTCTTCACGACCCCATGGACTGCAGCACACCAGGCTCCTCTGTCCTCCACTGTCTCGTGGTTTGTTCAAACTCAGGTCCACTGATTCAGTGATGACATCCAACCATCTCATCCTCTGTCACCTTCTTCTCCTTCCCTCAATCTTTCTCTGAATCAGAGTCTTTTCCAATGAGTTGGTTCTTCTCCCCAGGTGGCCAGGATGCTGAATTCTCAGCTTCAGCATCAGTCCTTCCAATGAATTCTCAAGATTGATTTCCTTTAGGATGGACTGGTTTCATCTCCTTGCAGTCTGAGGGACTCTCAAGAGTCTTCTCCAGCACCACAGTTAGAAAGTATCAATTCTTTAGCACGCAGTCTTCCTTATGGTCCAACTGTTATATCTGTACGTGACTGCTGGAAAAACCAGAGCTTTGACTAAGTGGACCTCTGCAGACAAAGTGATGTCTTGACTTTTACATACACTGTTTAGGTTTATCGCAGCTTTTCTTCTATGTGGGCTGTTCTAAATCAATATACTTAGAGATTTTGCTCCTCTTTAAATGTGAGTGTTAGTTGCTCAGTCGTGTCCAATTCTTTGCGACCCCATGGACTGTAGCCCACCAGGCTTCTTTGTCCTTGGGGTTCTCGAGGCAAGAATACTGGAGTGGGTTTGCCATTTCCTATATCACTTCAAACCTTTACTTGGAAATGTTTTTCTTTAATAATCATTTTCAGTATTTTGTTTTGATTTGTTCTTATTTCAGTTTCCTTCTCTGGGGATTTCTGTTGTCAGCATGTTTGGGTCTTCTCTCCAACTGTAACTACTTGTCACTTTGTCTCAGATCCTTGTATCTCTTCAAATATTTTTCAAATTTGAAAATTTCCTTTTATTTCTCATAAGCCACTATTTCTTTCTTATTCTCATATGTTTTCCTAGTTTTTTTTTTAATTTTAAAAATTTTATTTGTTTTTCAATGGGTGGAAAATTGCTTTTCACTTATGTGTTGGTTTCTGCCATACCACAACGCAAATCAGTCAGGATTATATATATCCCTTCTCATACCACAATGCAAATCATATCCCTTCCCCTAGTTTTTTCTCTTTTTTTTTTTCCTTGTGATTTATAGTTGTCATGAGTTCTGTCATCTGATTTCTGAGACTTTCTGTTTCTGATTTATGTGGTCCTTTTATGTGTCATTTTGATTGGTGCCTTTTAGCTCTTTGTGAAATATCAAATTGTCGTTTGCTTGTGATTTATAAGGATGCATTTTCTGGCATGTTTTTTTTTTTTTGGTCTGTCGGGATGTTACTCTGCTTCACATTCTTTCTTTTCTTACAGTAAATTTGAATCAGACTCCGCCGTGATCCCTGTTCTATTGTTCAGTTTCACACAAAGTTAGTTTGCGTAAACTTTAGAAGTAGCTGTTGCACATTTACTTTGTAGCTTCCCCTGTCTCCCTGTTCCATTGTTTTCATGTGAAAAATAACGATTTATTTGTTCACTATTCTTTTGGCCTCTCTTTTTGGCATCCCACTCAGTTTGGGTTGAACTCCACTGAGGGGACCCTCTCCCTAAAGGGAAGGTGGTGGGCTGGTTCCAAGAGTTTGGGGGCCAGACTGCCCAAGGATGTCTTCAGACCCACATGGATGTCTTGTACCCATTTCCTGCTGAGTTGAACAAGATCTATCTCAGTTCCAGCTGCTGACCTCAGATTGGCTCACTCCACTCACCAGTGCAAACCTGCTGGCTCTTTGGAGGGGTTCTCCTCCTCCTGGGTCTGTGGGGACCCCAGGCTTCCCCGAGCTCCCTCTCACACATCCGCTGGTTCCTACATCTTGTGGTTTAGGGAGTATGGCTACTTGGTGTCACCAGAGCTTGTCGTCAANCACCCCCTACCACACACCTATAAATAACGAGAGTATAATACACACATGAATCCCAACCTGGGAACTGAAAGCATAGGAAATTCACAGCTATCATTGATTCCGTAGCAACGATAAAGTTATCCCTGGCCTTGTAGCTGATGGACTTTTAGAAGAAGGTTTTATGAGCATTTGAATAGAGGCTGAATCGTCTCTGGTAGATATACACATATGTATTTAAAGTCATATGTCTGTGACAACCTAGAGGGTGGGATGGGATTCGAGGTGGGAGAGAGGTTCAAGACAGAGGGGATAAATGTATACCCCTGGCTGATTCATGTTGGTGGATGGCAGAAACCAACACAGTACTGTAAAGCAATTATCTTCTAATTAAAACTAAATTTTAAAAGTAAAAATAAATAAAGTTGTAATGTATATACATTGTCTGAGGGTATGGCCATTACTTGCCATACTCTCTGCCTTTTAACTGCCAGTTGGTTTTTGAGTACCATTCACAATGCAGCAATATTTAAGGCTCACCAGTAGCTTTATGTTCCTTTTAGCTTGCTGCATATAAAGGCCTTGGGTCCTGTTTACCTTCCCTGAGTATTTTAGATACGTAACTCCATTTATACTGAACTAATGCCAGGAAAATCCCATGGAGGTAGGAGCCTGGTAGGCTACAGTCCATGAGGTCGCAAAGAGTCGGACACGACTGAGTGACTTCACTTCACTTCAAAGCCTTGATGTCAAAGTCAGATCATGGTCTAATTTTATTTCCATTATCTGTCCCTCTCTAGTTTTGCCTGTAAATGCTCCTGATTCTTTTTCTGTAACGATTCAGAAGTTTTATTGGGCTATATCTTCATGTTGTTGCTGTTTGGTTGCTGAGTCACGTCTGACTCTTCACGACCCCATGGACTGCAGCACACCAGGCTCCTCTGTCCTCCACTGTCTCGTGGTTTGTTCAAACTCAGGTCCACTGATTCAGTGATGACATCCAACCATCTCATCCTCTGTCACCTTCTTCTCCTTCCCTCAATCTTTCTCTGAATCAGAGTCTTTTCCAATGAGTTGGTTCTTCTCCCCAGGTGGCCAGGATGCTGAATTCTCAGCTTCAGCATCAGTCCTTCCAATGAATTCTCAAGATTGATTTCCTTTAGGATGGACTGGTTTCATCTCCTTGCAGTCTGAGGGACTCTCAAGAGTCTTCTCCAGCACCACAGTTAGAAAGTATCAATTCTTTAGCACGCAGTCTTCCTTATGGTCCAACTGTTATATCTGTACGTGACTGCTGGAAAAACCAGAGCTTTGACTAAGTGGACCTCTGCAGACAAAGTGATGTCTTGACTTTTACATACACTGTTTAGGTTTATCGCAGCTTTTCTTCTATGTGGGCTGTTCTAAATCAATATACTTAGAGATTTTGCTCCTCTTTAAATGTGAGTGTTAGTTGCTCAGTCGTGTCCAATTCTTTGCGACCCCATGGACTGTAGCCCACCAGGCTTCTTTGTCCTTGGGGTTCTCGAGGCAAGAATACTGGAGTGGGTTTGCCATTTCCTATATCACTTCAAACCTTTACTTGGAAATGTTTTTCTTTAATAATCATTTTCAGTATTTTGTTTTGATTTGTTCTTATTTCAGTTTCCTTCTCTGGGGATTTCTGTTGTCAGCATGTTTGGGTCTTCTCTCCAACTGTAACTACTTGTCACTTTGTCTCAGATCCTTGTATCTCTTCAAATATTTTTCAAATTTGAAAATTTCCTTTTATTTCTCATAAGCCACTATTTCTTTCTTATTCTCATATGTTTTCCTAGTTTTTTTTTTAATTTTAAAAATTTTATTTGTTTTTCAATGGGTGGAAAATTGCTTTTCACTTATGTGTTGGTTTCTGCCATACCACAACGCAAATCAGTCAGGATTATATATATCCCTTCTCATACCACAATGCAAATCATATCCCTTCCCCTAGTTTTTTCTCTTTTTTTTTTTCCTTGTGATTTATAGTTGTCATGAGTTCTGTCATCTGATTTCTGAGACTTTCTGTTTCTGATTTATGTGGTCCTTTTATGTGTCATTTTGATTGGTGCCTTTTAGCTCTTTGTGAAATATCAAATTGTCGTTTGCTTGTGATTTATAAGGATGCATTTTCTGGCATGTTTTTTTTTTTTTGGTCTGTCGGGATGTTACTCTGCTTCACATTCTTTCTTTTCTTACAGTAAATTTGAATCAGACTCCGCCGTGATCCCTGTTCTATTGTTCAGTTTCACACAAAGTTAGTTTGCGTAAACTTTAGAAGTAGCTGTTGCACATTTACTTTGTAGCTTCCCCTGTCTCCCTGTTCCATTGTTTTCATGTGAAAAATAACGATTTATTTGTTCACTATTCTTTTGGCCTCTCTTTTTGGCATCCCACTCAGTTTGGGTTGAACTCCACTGAGGGGACCCTCTCCCTAAAGGGAAGGTGGTGGGCTGGTTCCAAGAGTTTGGGGGCCAGACTGCCCAAGGATGTCTTCAGACCCACATGGATGTCTTGTACCCATTTCCTGCTGAGTTGAACAAGATCTATCTCAGTTCCAGCTGCTGACCTCAGATTGGCTCACTCCACTCACCAGTGCAAACCTGCTGGCTCTTTGGAGGGGTTCTCCTCCTCCTGGGTCTGTGGGGACCCCAGGCTTCCCCGAGCTCCCTCTCACACATCCGCTGGTTCCTACATCTTGTGGTTTAGGGAGTATGGCTACTTGGTGTCACCAGAGCTTGTCGTCAATATGGCGCACGCACTTTTGGTTTTGCCCTCTGGTTGTTCCGTCCATTTTTTTTTTTTTAATGTAGATATTTGCTGATATTGCTCTCAGTCATCATGCCACCGCTTTTTTGGTCTTAAGGTCGGTAAATACAGGGAGAAATGACCCAAGGGCAGGAGAAATGAGGCAGACAAAGGGAAGCAATATGATTGATGCCATCAGGGGGAGAGAAAACCTTGCAGACTCATTTTTATGGCTGGTTAACTGATTTGTAGAAGGTTTAATCAGAGGATAGCTTTATTTTTGGAATGAGATTCTTTCCACGTTACCTAATTAGCCGGGTCATACACCATCTGCTTTTGCAAAGCTGGTCGCATTAAAAATCAGCCAGTTTTTTGTTTTTTTTTTTAACTCTTTAACCTGTTTCAGGGAAATAAACATCAGAGTAGAATATTTGTGGAGAACACAGCTTTTCTGAAAAGTTAATGCTTCGTGTGTGTGTATGTGTGTGTGTTAGTTGCTCAGTTGTGTCCAACTCTTTGCGACCCCATGACTATAGCCCACCAGGCTCCTCTGTCCATGGAATTCTCCAGGCAAGAATACTGGAGTGGGTTGCCATCCCCTTCTCCAAGGGGTCATCCAAACCCAGGGATCAAACCCAGATCTCCTTCATTGCAGGCAGGTGCTTTACCGTTTGAGCTACTAGGGAAGCCAAATGCTTTAGGGGTTGGCAAATTTGAGTGTGCTTTATAGAAGTAGCCTGAATGTAGCAACACAAAATAATAAATACAGGACTAAAATGCTCACTGAGGTATATGCAGGCTTGCTTGCTTATTTACAAATTTCTAAATTGTCCCCACAGTCTATTCCAACAGGGCAAAAGACATACTTTGGTGGTATTTAAGTGTGGATAAAGTACAATTACACCTTGATATGATTCAGGGTGATGCAACACATTGACAACAAGTATAAACACTTTGTTGGAGAAGGGAATGGCAACCCACTCCAGTATGCTTGCCTGGGAAATCCCGCGGACAGAGAAGCCTGGTGGGCTGCAGTCTGTAGGGTGGCAAAGACTTGGACGCTGAGCAGCTAACACACCCTCACACACAGACACTTTGTAAGGTTGTTTTGGATCTTTATGTTTATTACGTCGGGTGTGTGTCTATGTTTGTGTGTGTCTATTGCCCCAGCATTGTACATTCTACAGGAATGAAGGCACAGGAAAAGTATTTCGGAAGACTCATTCATACGGACCTCATACTTTGGACCTGGGTTTTAATAATCAAGTTTTCTATTTAGGTAGAAACTGCCATTCAAGTTGTTGCCGTCCAGTCGCTAAGTTGTATCCAACTCTTTGTGACGCCATGGACTGCAGCACGCCAGGCTCCTCCGTCCTTCACTGTCTCCCAGAGTTTGCTCAAATTCACCTCCATTTGTCAGTGATGCTCTCTGACCATCTCATCCTCTGTCACTCCTTTCAAGTATCTAGGGGTATTTTTTAGGAACACATGGCTGTGCAGGGCCTGGGGCAGCAGGAAACATCTATTTTACACACAGGAAGGATGGAGAGAGGGGGTGGGTGAGATTCAAAGTGTGTGTGTCTTCTCTTGTCAGTAAGCGTTCTTAGGAGCTAGTTTCCAGGCAGCATTTTATTGGACATTTTATTTATTCTGGCAAGGACTGTGCTATATCCTTGACTTCCTTCTCCGTGTTCCCTTATAAGCACTCATGCTGGGGCAGATGCTGTCTTGGACTTAGACAGAGTCCTAGTTCCTGGATTGATGCTCCAGACTTGATTTGGAAACGATGTTTCCAAAACAACAACAAAAGTAAATGGAGATTGTACTGTAAGCAGTACTTTGCACAGTCGTAGGGTCAGCACACCATCGTCCTGAAAATTTTTTTTTGTACAAGGACCTGTGAGTTTCATCCATAACCAGGCATAATCACTCACTGTGTCCAACTAACTATGCGAATCCACTCCACTCAAATACTAGAGAATTACTTCTGTGTAATTGCATAGCACGAGTATTCTGGAAGACATGAGTTGAAGGGGAGAAATATTTTATAATTTATGCAGCAGAATGAAGCAGAAACAGCTTCTGACCAACTATACAGAAATCAGTCATCAGATTCTAAGAATGTAAGTTGCCTGCCATTCTTTCTTCTTTCCAGCATTTGGCGAGGTTGTCGAAAGTCACATTTTGCAATGCCACCTGGGTATTTACCACCTAGGTAAATATATTGAGTTCAAAACCCTTCTACTCTGACTTAAATGGGAAGGAAATTCGAAACAGAGGGGATAAATGTATATGTATAGTTTTTTGGGGCTCCAAAATCACTACAGATGGTGACTGCAGCCCACACCTACTCCTTGGAAGGAAAGTTATGACCAACCTAGATAGCATATTCAAAAGCAGAGACACTACTTTGCCAACAAAGGTCCACCTAGTCAAGGCTATGGTTTTTCCAGTAGTCATGTATGGACGTGAGATATGGACTGTGAAGAAAGCTGAGTGCCAAAGAATTGATGCTTTTGAACTGTGGTCTCGGAGAAGACTCTTGAGAGTCCCTTGGACTGCAACAAGATCCAACCAGTCCATCCTAAAGGAAATCAGCCCTGAATATTCATTGGAAGGACTGGTGTTGAAGCTGAAACTTCAATACTTTGGCCACCTGATGTGAAGAGCTGACTCATTAGAAAAGATCCCGATGCTGGGAAAGATTGAAGGCGGGAGGAGAAGGGGACAACAGAGGATGAGATGGCTGGATGGTATCTCCGACTTGATGGACACGAGTTTGAGTGAACTCCGGGAGCTGGTGATGGACATGGAGGCCTGGCGTGCTGCAATTCATGGGGTCGCAAAGAGTCAGACATGACTGAGCAACTGAAGTGAACTGATAGCTGATTCACTTTGCTGGACAGTGTAAACTAACACAATATTGTAAAGCAAGTTTGGTAAAATTAAAAAAAAAAACAAAACCTTCCACTGTGATCTAACTGAAAATATTCCCAGACTCTGGGGCTGTCTAGTGAAATTCAATTTAGAATATGTAAAGTCCAGCGGGACAGTCTCTCTAGGCTGGGAGCAAGACAAGATAATGTCCTGGAAGCTGTCTGCCAGAAGAGTTTGATTACACTATTTTTGCTAAAACGCCTGGTTCTTTGTTTGTGCTAAAGGGTTTTGCCTGGAGCTCCCTAGGAGAAGCCTCCAAGCTGATTTTACAAGCAGCAGGGAACTTACTGGAGTTAATGGTTATTACGGCTTCACCTTTGGCTGCAAGGACCCTCTCCCTGCCGTCTCTTGCTTCTCTTTTCTCTCTGCCTTTGATCTTCTTGGAAGCTTTGAAGCTGCTGTCATCTTTGATTTGGATGGGCACTTCTCGAGTCGTTGTTCGATTCCTTGGATGAAGCCAAAAAAATAAATAAATAAATAAAAGGCTTGTGTTCTTCTGCACCTGTTTTCTCTTCTTGGAGAAAGTTTACCTGCAGTTGTCTTAACGCTGATCCCTTTTACACAGCATGGGCCAGGCTCTCTTTGAAGGTCATGGAGTCTTGTGTGTGACGGGGATTAACCGACGGGTGAAAGACTTCGGGCCCCGTGTGATACTTTCTGTGTAGGTTTGATCTCTCTATCTCTCCTGTCTTGCTGGTTTCTGGTTCTTGGTTTCTCTCTCTATCCTCTCTCTCTCCTTTCCTCCACCTTTTCATCCCTGTCTTCCTTGACTTTTAGATATTTTTTTGGCATTAAAAAAATTTCCCAATCAAAAACTTCAAAAAACTGCAGTCATCCATGACCCTTTCATGCTAGTAGGTTGAAGAATTTTGTCCTGTAATAGAAGACACTTGGCAGATTAAAACCAGGTTAGGGAAGAGCTCGTGACTCCAGCCAGTAAGTTGGCCTTTGGGGGTTCAGGCAGCCCTGTGGGACATTGGTTTCATTTTTGGAGCAGTAGAAGTTATAACGAATCTGCCTGCAATGCAGGAGACCCAGGTTCAACTCCTGGGTCGGGCAGATCCCCTGGAGAAGGAAACGGCATCCCACGCCAGTATTCTTGCCTGGAGAATCCCATGGACAGAGGAGGAGCCTGGTGTACTACAGTCCACGGGGTCACAAAGAGTTGGACTCGACTGAGTGACTATCACTTTAGAAGTTATAATGTTTGCCCAAGAACAGTGTTGGGGCTTCCCTGATAGCTCAGTTGGTAAAGAATCTGCCTGCAATGCAGGAGACCCCAGCTTGGTTCCTGAGTTAGAAAGACCACTCCAGTATTCTTGGGCTTCCCTGGTGGCGCAGCTGGTAAAGAATGCAGGAGACCTGGGTTCGGTCCCTGGGTTGGGAAGATCCTCTGGAGGAGGGAAAGGCTACCCACTCCGGTATTCTGGCCTGGAGAATTCCCTGGACCGTATAACCCATGGGGTCACAAAGAGTCAGACACGACTGAGTAACTTTCCCTTTACTAAGAAGAGTGCTTTGGGGCAAATCACAGTCCCTGAGATGTGGCTTTTGTCAAAAAAAATCTAACAGTCCACATGAGTTAGGAAGAAGGACCCTGTTAACACTGTCTGAAGCCAAGGAGTAGCCTATGTGTCCACCAGCTGCTCATCATGGCGCTGATTAGTGATGGACCCAGCGTCCTGGGGTCCTGGAGGATCTGGGGTACCCGAGTGAGAGCCACTGGACTCGTCTCCTCACTGTGTATACAGCTTATTGGCCATCCTGTGAGGCGGGGGGGGGGGAGCTGGGCTTGGTGCTCAGCAGTTTGTCCCTGGAGGCTGTTTAGACTCTTGCTAGTTAAAACCTGCCTCTTTGCTCTTCCCGCTTTCAAAAGTCTTGTCCCCATGTGTAAGGCCATTCCCAGTGGGAAACATCTGGGGGAGAAGGCACTCCGCTGGCAAGTTAAGAAGGGGCCGAGGTCAGCTCCAGCACTGGTACCCCTCCTTCTCCGGTATGAGGATGTGAGTGATAGGATGGCCTGGAGCTGGTCTCTTTCTAGAGAGACGGCGAGGACCCAGAGGGTAGGGACGTCATTAGAAGGAGTCGCGTGGTCATGATGCCTCTGGATTACAGAGGGTATGTACTTGAGAGTGGTGTTTGGAGAAGGCCAGGGAGGAAGGAGAAGAGAAGAGGGCAACAGAGGATGAGACGGTTGGATGGCATCACTGAGTCGATGGACATGAGTTTGAGCGAGCTCCGGGAGATGGTGAAGGACAGGGAAGCCTGGTGTGCCGCAGTCTATGGGGTTGCACAACCAGACACGACTCGGCGAGTGAACAATAACAACAAGAGCAAGGGGTCAAGAAGAGGCTGTGACGAGTTAGACTGTCTCTGAAAGTCCTAGGAAGTGCTCAGCCATTTTCCTGCCTGGCTTCTTCAGCTTCCCTGAAGGAAGTGGACTTTGTTCTCTCCCAGGATTAAAACAGCAATATTCTGTGTATCCCTTGGAGAAGGAAGTGGCACCCCACTCCAGTATTCTTGCCAGGAAAATCGCATGGACGGAGGAGCCTGGGGGGCTACAGTCACCCGGGTGGCAAAGAGTCGGACACGACTGAGCGACTTCTTCACTCATCTTGTGTATCAAGGAACAGAGTGGTCAGCAGGGTCTCTGGAAAGATTTTTTGTGGCTTCCCAGGCGGCACTAGTGGTAAAGAACCCACCTGCCAATGTAGAAGACATAGACGACGCAGGTTCGATTCCTGGGTCGGGAAGATCCCCTGGAGGAGGGCATGGCAACCCACTCCAGGATTCTTGCCTGGAGAATCCCATGGACACAGGAGCCTGGCGGGCTACAATCCATGGAGTTGCAAAGAGTCGGACATGACTTAGTGACTAAAGAACACCAACAGCAAACTTGATAAAGCAACTGCTGCTGCTGAGTCGCTTCAGTTGTGTCCGAGTCTGTGCGACCCCATAGAGGGCAGCCCACCAGGCTCTGNACAGGAGCCTGGCGGGCTACAATCCATGGAGTTGCAAAGAGTCGGACATGACTTAGTGACTAAAGAACACCAACAGCAAACTTGATAAAGCAACTGCTGCTGCTGAGTCGCTTCAGTTGTGTCCGAGTCTGTGCGACCCCATAGAGGGCAGCCCACCAGGCTCTGCCGTCCCTGAGATTCTCCAGGTAAAAACACTGGAGTGGGCTGCCATTTCCTTCTCCAATGCATGGAAGTGAAAAGTGAAAGTGAAGTCACTCAGNTTCACTTTCTGCCATAAGGGTCGTGTCATCTGCATATGTGAGGTTATTGATATTTCTCCCAGCAATCTTGATTCCAGCTTGTGTTTCTCCCAGCCCAGCGTTTCTCATGATGTTTTCTGCATAGAAGTTAAAAAAGCAGGGTGACCATATACAGCCTTGACGTCTTCCTGGCTCACTCACGAGGCTTTCTATTTCTAGACTCTGTCCTCACCACATCTCTTCATCTGTATACCTTCTACCTTTATTTCCAGGCCTGAATCCCATGCCTCAGCGATTGAGATTTTAACCATGAACTCTCATTTGGAACGTCGCCAGTCATTGTCATCACTTGTGACTTAGTGTTTCTGTTCTGTCCCGTCCTGTCAAGTGAATCCTTGAAAAAGGAGCCATGGCCTTTACGCTCCATTGCTGGCTCCATGGTACTATAAATAGTGCGGGTTTTGAGTCATGAATGACCTGAATGACCACTTTGTTGTTTTTGTTAAGTTTTGCTCACTCATGTATGTACGACTTTTTGCGACCCCCATGGACTGCAGCACACCAGGCGTACTTGTCCTTCACCACGNCCTTTACGCTCCATTGCTGGCTCCATGGTACTATAAATAGTGCGGGTTTTGAGTCATGAATGACCTGAATGACCACTTTGTTGTTTTTGTTAAGTTTTGCTCACTCATGTATGTACGACTTTTTGCGACCCCCATGGACTGCAGCACACCAGGCGTACTTGTCCTTCACCACGTTCCGGAGCTTGCTCAAACTCATGTCCATCGAGTCGGTGATGCCATCCAACCATCTCATCCTCTGTCATCCTCGTCTCCTCCTGCCTTCAATCTTTCCCAGCATCAGGGTCTTTTCTAATGGGTCAGCTCTTTGCATCAAGTGGCCAAGTGATTGGAGCTTCAGCTTCAGCGTCAGTCTTTCCAATGAATATTCACAGTTAATTTCCTTGAAGATGGACTGGTTTATCTCCTTACTGTCTCAAGAGTCTTTCCCAGCATAATTAGAGAGCATCAGTTCTTCGGCGCTCCTCCTTCTTTATGGTCCAGCTCTCACATCTGTACATGACTACTGGAAAAATCATAGCTTTAACTAACAGACCTTTGCTGGCAAAGTGACGTCTCTGCTTTTTAATATGCTAGCTTGGTCATGGCTTTCCTTTCAAGGAGCAAGCGTCTTTTCATATCACGGCTGCAGTCACTGTCGGCAGTGATTTTGGAGCCCAAGAAAATAAAGCCTGTCACTGCTTCGCCACCTATTTGCCGTGAAGTGGTGGGACCGGACGCCACGGTCTTCGTTTTTAGAATGTTGAGTTTTAAGCCAGCTTTTTCATTCTGCTCTTGCACTTTCCTCAGCAGGCCCTTTCACAGATTTGTCTAATTGCTCTGCTGTTCTCAGGGTCTTGCTTTCTAACGAGACACGTACTGTGCTGGCGTCTTGGAAATATTTGCCTGTTGTGGAAACTCCCCGTTTATTTGTCTTCTAGCTTTTTAATCTGTTTACCTGCGGGGCGTTTTGCTAATGAATTAATTCCTAACCACTTGAGCATCAAGAAAAACACGATTCCATGCCTCTGCTTTCTTAACCTCAGCCCAGTTTTGTAAATGACTATAAATAGGGAAGCTTCATCTTGCAGCTGAAGTATCTTTCATCTGATTAAATAGCTTGGCGCTTACATGCACCTTATATGGACACAGACTGGGGCTTTATGAACTTAAGTTTACTTTGAGAGAATCTCTTATGGAAATGCAGGTTTCATGGGTAGAAACAGGTTGTCATCAAAGGAACAAAAACAGCATTGGCTGAGTATTGTCCATAAAGATGTACAATCTGAAATGTATCATTTTATACCCTCTAGTAGATATATTTTTTTAAAGTATAAAGAGATGAAATTAATTTAGATAATATGTTTTCCTTAGTGCAATATCCAAAGCATTATTATTTCTATATCTAATCATAAAAGCATTAAGATAGTTTACGTTCTTCTTTCATGCGAAGTCTTTGAAATCTAAAATGTATTTTTCACTTACAGGGCCTCTCAGTTGGGACTTGCCACATTTGAGAAGCTCATTAGCTCCATGTGCTAACCAGTGACCAGTGAAGTCTCTCAGCCATGTCCAGCTCTCTGCGATCCCATGGACTGTAGCCTATCAGGCTCTTCCATCCATGGGATTTTCCAGGCAAGAGCACTGGGGTGGGTTGCCATTTCCTTCTCCAGGGGATCTTCCTGCCTAGTGGCTGCCATATTGGGCAGTTGTAGGAATTACGTCTGTGAACCTTCTCTAGGACAGGGCTTCTCATTCTTGGCACGAATTCATGTGAGCTGGATAATCCTGTTATGGTATAGTGCGGGGTAGGGCTATCTTCTGTACCATAGGATATTTATGGCAAACCCACTCCAGTGTTCTTGCCTGGAAAATCCCATGGACAGTGATCCATGGGGGTCTCAGAGACTCAGACAAGATTGAGGCACTAAGTATACACACCCACTGGCCTTTGCCTACTAGATGCCAGTATTACCGCCCTTCTAGGATGCCACCACCAAAAACATCTTCCAGACACCTTCACATGATACCAGGACTGTAAGAAATAGTCACAGACACCCCAGCTAATTAAAAGTCGCTGATGACTTCTGGAGCCTCTTGCAGTTTCCTGAAGAGGGTGTGTGGAGCTGCTGTTGTGATAGACACTCCATTTCGTTGATTCTCTCGCGTGTCTGTGCTCTGAAGAGGCCGTTTAGTAGCGGTGAATTAGTTATTGATTGGAGGGCACAGTGGATTGTTGAAATCCTCTTACCAGCCGCCTTCAGTGCATTCTGGATCATCGTGTTGTAAGCCCCAGGAAATGCTTTAGAGAACACGCTGCTGAATGCTCTTTCTGAGAAGCTCGATTTTAGTGTTTGTGGAGCTCATCGCAGTGCATTGGGAAAAGAGAATCAGTCTGTTGGAGAGGAGCGGGTTCAGTGGTTCACTTGTGATGAATGGATGTACGATGACGTGCTTATTCGATGATGTTTTCAGTGATGATGCTAATAGACAAGTCCTTCAGATGTCACCAAGACGCCCGTAAATCCTCCTGAGAAGCCCGTATTTTCTCAAGGACCCGTGAAAGACAAATGTCAGCTGCATTTAGATGAGCAGGCAGCCATGGATCTTCTTCAAGCCATTATTTTTTAGGAATGAGCATTCAGTCTTTGGGGGCCTTTTGTCCTACAGGTTTTGTTAGGGATCAGCTGGAGAAAGGCATGTTAGTAGCTTCAATAAAACCGGCAGTTCCAATTTGCAGTAGTCAGTGTCCCCTTGTCATGAAAATATGTTTTAAATGTCAGAAATATACCCTGACTGGCAAAGCGTTCACACTACAATGCCTGGCTTANCTTTGGGGGCCTTTTGTCCTACAGGTTTTGTTAGGGATCAGCTGGAGAAAGGCATGTTAGTAGCTTCAATAAAACCGGCAGTTCCAATTTGCAGTAGTCAGTGTCCCCTTGTCATGAAAATATGTTTTAAATGTCAGAAATATACCCTGACTGGCAAAGCATTCACACTACAACGCCTGGCTTATTTTTGGTCCAAATAGTTCATTTTGTGTGTGTGTGCTTTGAAAATTCTAGTGAAGATCAGATTGTCTCCCGAGGAATGGGGCGGATTGCTTAGTTTGAGTCTGAGCTCATGTGTTTGATTTGAGTTGACAGCTCTGCATAGGCACAGTTTTAAATTAGTTTTATTCTTAACAATAATAAGAAAAAAAATGGAAGAGAGAAAATGTCGGTAGGTAGGCTATTTATGGTCAGGTTAGTGTGTGTGGCTCACAGACGATGAATATTTGTATCCGACTTAGTCATCGAACAAACATTTTGTAAATATTTGCTGTATACAAGATACCAATCTAGGGACTGGGGGGCCCAAAGCTTAGGAAGAAGGATGCAGTCTGTACTCACAGAGATTCTCCTGTGAGAAGAGAGAGAAATGGGCAATTTTCAAGCATGAGGCACAGTGGGGGAACCTGGGGTTGGCAAGAATATTGGATTCTGGATTCTAAAGAAGATGCTTCTGCAATGTAATACTCTGGAAGAATGGGGCAAGAGTTAACCTGGCAAGTAATAGAGACGGATATGGAAGGAAGGTGTGGGAGATTACTCTAGGCAGAGGGACAGCATGTGTAAAGGCCCAGAGGCTAGACAGAGTCAGATATTTTGTGAAAATCCATGTTTATTTTTGTAGTTCTCAAGTAAGAGCTGGGAGCAAGTTTGTGTGTTATGAGGGTGTTTTAGTTTAGGTGGCTTTGATATATTCACTCTCGGCTTTCCTTGGGGGAACATTCTTGCCCATGCTCTTGGTGCCATGTGACTTGCTTTAGCCAGTGGGATATAAACGGACACGATGTAGTGAGACTTGAAAGAACCAGCTTGGGCCAGCTGACTCTCAGAACTTGTGAACAAGTCCAGCCAAAATCAGCACAGCCACCTATCTGAATGCAAGCTAAGTCAACCAACCCTAAGCCAACCTGGAGCCCTGTGAGTGAGTTAATGTTTTTATTATTATTTTTTTTGTTTACTGCTAAATTTGTGGGGATGCTCGTTATACAGCAGCAGTGAACTGATACACTGGAATACCAGAATGCCGATCTCTAATTCAGCCAGTCACCCTTGCAGATAGCATGTTAAATATCATCTATGTATTGTCCAAACTTAATTGTAGAATGAATCATGTATTGACAAAAGGGAAAAATGAGTATTTTAATGCACTACAACCAGTCCATTCTAAAGGAAATCAGTCCTGGGTGTTCATTGGAAGGACTGATGCTAAAGCTGAAGCTCCAGTACTTTGGCCACCTCATGCGAAGAGCTGACTCATTGGAAAAGACTCTGATGCTGGGAGGGATTGGGGGCAGGAGGAGAAGGGGACAACTGAGGATGAGATGGCTGGATGGAATCACCGACTCGAAGGAGGTGAGTCTGAGTGAACTCCGGGAGTTGGTGATGGACAGGGAGGCCTGGTGTGCTGCGATTCATGGGGTTGCAGAGTCAGACACGACTGAGTGCCTGAACTGATGATAACAAAGTCACAATTTGAGTGGCCTCAAATTAAAAAGAAGACGTTTATTCATTTGTGCATTCATTGAACAATGTTTACTAATAAAAAGTACGATGTATCCAAAACTGTTAGCAAGTCGGAAGACAGTCATCATGAAGGTCATGGGAGGATCCGGAGGTTTGTAATGAGAGTTTTGTACGACTAAAGAAGAATTCTCTACATAAAAACTCAGTGAATTAAAATCCCCGCTCCAGTGTCTTGCTCACTCCCTTACTGTGTGCTCCCACACCCAATTGATTCCTCAGTCAGTCAATCAGTTCAGGTGATCAGTTGGATCCAACTTTTTGCAACCCCGTGGACTGCAGCACGCCAAGCTTCCTTCCAGCTCCTGGAGCTTGCTCAAACTCACATCCATTGAGTCAGTGATGCCATCCAACCATCTCATCCTCTGTCCCCTTCTCCTCCTGCCTTCAATCTTTCCCAGGATCATGTCTTTCCCAATGAGTCAGCTCTTGTCGTCAGGTGGCCAAAGTACTGGTGCTTCAGCTTCAGCATCAGTCCTTCCAATGAATATTCAGGACCGATTTCCATTAGGATTGACTGGTTTGATCTCCTCGCAGTCCAAGGGACTCTCAAGAGTCTTCTCCAACATCACAGTTCAAAAGCATCAATTCTTCGGCACTCAGCTTTCTTTATAGTTCAACTCTCACATCCATACATGACTACTGGAAAAACCCTAGCTTTGAGTAGATGGGTTTTTGTTGGCAAAGTAACGTCTCTGGTTTTTAATGCTGTTTAGGTTAGTCATAACTCTTCTTCCAAGGATTCTTCTAATTGATTCTTAAGGAAAATGTTCTTACTTCTTCACAGGTTGGGACCAGAAAAAAATTGGAAAGGAGGGATTTCAGGTACACCCCCCCCAACCCCAGATTAAATCCTCAGGCTTAGAGGTATCCTGGAAAAGACCCTGACGCTGGGAACGAGTGAAGGCAAGAGAAGGGAAAGACAGAGGATGAAATGGTTGGATGGCATCATTGACTCAAAGGACATGAGTTTGAGCAAACTCTGGGAGAGAGCAAAGGACAGGGAAGCCTGGCGTGCTGCAGTCCATAGAGTAGTAACAGGTCAGATATAACTTAGTGACTGAACAACAAACAGCAACTAAAGGTATCCTGAGACTTCAGAAGGGATTCCCAACTAAAGTGTGAAAATTGCTTTCAGGGAGCTTTCTAGGCAAGCATGTGAAAACAGTCTTGGGGAGAAGTTTGAAGTTCGGTCGTTCCACAAGGGGTTGGAGGGCAGAATAGAACAATTCCCCAGTCCCAGGACTCTGTTGCTGATCTGTGTGAAATGACTATTTATGGGCTGAATTTTGGTTTCCATTTTTAGTTCAGCTGGCTCCCAAGTTGAGGTCGCTAACCCATTGTTTAAAGTGTATTCCACAGTGGCAGCTTGTCTGCTCTGAGAAATAATCTAAGATAATCAATTTCTAAAAATAATCCTGCAAGCCCAACCGCTTTGGGCATTTTTAGACGAGGGCAGGTTTTCCTATGGAAAGTTTAGCGAGCTGGATATTTCTGTAGACCTGCTCTCGCTGGTAATCATCACCGCACCGACAACCATCTGCATCAGTCTGTTTATTCGTTGCCATGTTATTCAAGGGAAATGAAGATAAATGGGCAGAGCCGATTTGTCTGAGGAGACTAGAAGAGAAATGATAGAGGCATCGATCTTAAAGATGGAATCACGACATTGCGAGCAAGCCTCTTATTTACGAAGCCAGCGAGGGTCTGTGTTCACAATACGGGCCGGAGGGGACATTAAAGAACTGCTGAAAAGAAAAAAAAAAAAATTTCTCTATTCTGGGGCTTCCTTGGTGGCCCAGTGGTTGGGAATCTGCCTGCCAATGCTGGGGACACGGGTTCAGTTCCAGGTCAGGGAAGATTGCACATGCCGTGTATGTAGCAACGAGGCCCGTGGCCTGCACTCCAGTGAGCCTGCACACGGGAGCCTGGGACCTGCAAGTGCTGAGCCCTAGCACCTGGAGCCGGTGCTCTGCAAGGAAAGGAAGCCACCGCAATGAGAAGCTCATGCACCACAATTAGAGAGGAGCTGCCACGCTCGCTGCAACTAGAGGAAGCCCGTGCATGGCAGTGAAGACCCAGTGCAGCCAAAAATACAATAAATAAATAAAGTGAAACAAAGAAAATTCTTATTTGTTATCACTGCCAACTGCTGCTGCTGCTGCTGTTGAGTCGCTTCAGTCGTGTCCGACTCTGTGCGACCCCATAGACGGCAGCCCACCAGGCTCCCCCGTCCCTGGGATTCTCCAGGCAAGAACGCCGGAGTGGGTTGCCATTTCCTTCTCCAATGCAGGAAAGTGAAAAGTGAAAGTGAACTCGCTCAGTCATGTCCGACTCTGTGCGACCCCATGGACTGCAGCCTACCAGGCTCCCCCGTCCCTGGGATTCTCCAGGCAAGAACACTGGAGTGGGGTGCCATTGCCTTCTGCTGTGGACACAGCTTTTTTTTTAATTTAATTATTTATTTTAATTGGAGGCTGCTTACTTTACAATACTGTAGTGGTTTTTGCCACACATTGACATGAATCAGCCGTGGGTGGACATGTGTTCCCCATCCTGAATCCCCTTCCCACAGCTTTACTTCTGGCATTGCTGTCAAATTTAACATTTCTGCCAAAAAAGAAATAAGAAAAAGTGCGTTCCCTGAATCTAATCAGAAGAAAGCTTCAGGCCAGCCCCAGCTGAGAGCACTCTGCCCAACAACTGGCCTGTACTTTTGGAAAATGCAAATGTCATTTAAGACAGAGGAAATAGACCTGGAAAGTAAATGCAGTATGGATCAGAGGAGAAGCTTTCTGTAAAAATCTGATTGGGAAATTTGGCGAAATCTGAATCGGGGCAATAGTAATGTATCAGTATTAAATGTCTTCAGTTTAATAATCACGTTATACTTAGGAAGGGGCTTCCCTCATAGCTCATTTGGTAAAGAATCCACCTGCAATGCAGGAGACCCTGGTTCAATTCCTGGTTGGGAAGATTCCCTGGAGAAGAGAAAGGCTACCAACTCCAGTATTCTGGCCTGGAGAATTCCATGCACTGTATAGTCCATGGGGTTGCAAGTATGTACGGTTAAAGGATAGGGTGTCAACAGTTCACTTGCAAAGGAATGGTTCAGAAAACACACACAAATGATAAGCAAAGTGAATGAAAAGTTTTAGCTGGTAAATTTGCTGAAGGCACATGGAATGCTTTCTAGGCTTCTTCTGATTCTTCTATAAATTTCAAACTCTTCCGGGATAAAAAGTTAAGAATTCTTAGCAAAACTTGTTACTGTTTCAAAATGTTGCTGATACTGCTAAGTCGTTTCAGTCGTGTCTGACTCTGTGCAATCCCATAGACGGCAGCCCACCAGGCTCCCCCGTCCCTGGGATTCTCCAGGCAAGAACACTGGAGTGGGTTGCCATTTCCTTCTCCGATGCATGAAAGTGAAAAGTGAAAGTGAAGTCGCTCAGTCATGTCCGACCCTTTGCGACCCCATGGACTGTAGTCCGCCAGGCTCCTCTGTCCATGGGATTCTCTAGGCCAGAATACTGGAGTGGGTAGCCTTTCCGTTCTCCAGGGGATCTTCCCAATCCAGATCAAACCCAGATCTCCCGGAATGCAAGAAGATTCTTTACCATGTGAACCACCAGGGAAGCCGATATGTAGGGTGAACTTGAATTCTGCTGGTATGAATTTGTTGGTAAAAATGAAGTTACGCATTATTTCTTAGCCTAATAAATAATCATTTATCTGCAGCTAATTGCTCAAGTGTATCCACAGTTAAGAAGTATTCTTTTTAGGGACTTCCCTGGCTAAGCGGTTAAGACTTCATCTTCCAGTGCAGAGGTGGGGCACAAGATCAATCCCTGGTCAGGGAACTGAGATCCCACATCCTGTGGGGCCAGAATGCCAACACCTAAAAACAGAAACAATATGATAACAAATTCAGTAAAGACTTATAAAAGAAAAAAAGGAAATGTTTTGGTTCGATTTCTCCAGTGACAGTACTGATTTTAAATTTAAAAATCAAACAGTTAAATAATTAATAGCCTCATACTAATTTTTTTTTAAGTCAATTGCATGTTCAAACAAAAGGAAGAAGCTTAGAGGTGGATTGGTTGATGTTTGACTGAAGTAATTTTTCACTAAAGGTTGTTGTTTGACTGAAGTAATTAACTGTTATTAGCCAATTTAGTAATCTCCAAGGACTAGTGGTCAGGAACCTGCTTGTCAATGCAGGAGACGTAAGAGATGTGGGTTTGATCCCTGGGTCGGGAAGATGCCCTGGCGGAGGGCATGGCAACCCACTACAGTATTTGTGCCTGGAGAATCCCATGGATAGAGGAGCCTGGTGGGCTGCAGACCATGGGATCGCAGAGAGTCTGACATGACTGAGCAACTAATACTCTTTGGTGTTCTCTGGCTGTTGAGAAACAATTTCACAGAATTACCAGTGTTGGACAAGGCCAATCTAAANAGTATGGATCAGAGGAGAAGCTTTCTGTAAAAATCTGATTGGGAAATTTGGCGAAATCTGAATCGGGGCAATAGTAATGTATCAGTATTAAATGTCTTCAGTTTAATAATCACGTTATACTTAGGAAGGGGCTTCCCTCATAGCTCATTTGGTAAAGAATCCACCTGCAATGCAGGAGACCCTGGTTCAATTCCTGGTTGTGGAAGATCCACTGGAGAAGAGAAAGGCTACCCACTCCAGTATTCTTGAGTGGTTCAGATGGTAAAGAATCTGCCTGCAGTGTGGGAGACTTGGGTTCGATCCCTGGGTTGGGAAGATTCCCTGGAGAAGAGAAAGGCTACCAACTCCAGTATTCTGGCCTGGAGAATTCCATGAACTGTATAGTCCATGGGGTTGCAAGTATTTACGGTGAAAGGATAGGGTGTCAACAGTTCACTTGCAATGGAATGGTTCAGAAAACACACACAAATGATAAACAAAGTGAGTGAAAAGTTTTAGCTGGTAAATTTGCTGAAGGCACATGGAATGCTTTCTAGGCTCCTTCTGATTCTTCTATAAATTTCAAACTCTTCCAGGATAAAAAGTTAAGAATTCTTAGCAAAACTTGTTACTGTTTCAAAATGTTGCTGATACTGCTAAGTCG
>SJYA01003275.1:98416-117030 GCA_006410615.1 Neotragus moschatus | reverse complement strand
GTCTAGGTTCGATGCAGAAGGCTGGGGACTGATGGGCGGGGATGATCCGGAGGGATGGTGTGGGGAGGGGGGGGAAGGGGGGGGTCCGGATTGGGAACTCAGGTACACTTATGGCTGATTTATGTCAATGTATGGCAAAATGAGTACAGTATTGTAAAACAAAACAAACTAAAAAATAAAAATTTAAAAAAAAATGCTTATGCAGAGAATCCCGGCTGGGACAGAACAGGAAACGAGGATCGCAGGACTCCCTTCTTACAAGAATGGACGTTCCCAAGGTCCCTGCCTTGAACAGAGGTCCAGCCTTCTGAGCCACGCTCCACTTCCCATCCCTCTCAATGGAGAGCTCCCAGCACCTGCTTCTCAGATACCCCCAGCCCCAGCCTGACATGCTGTGATTGTCATTGCAGGGGGTGCGCTGTGCCCAAGTTCCCAGTTCTTGTCATCATTATGCAACCTTGACAGGCAGTGGAGACGCACCCTGGTGACTCTCATATTGCCAGCTGTGAGCTGAAGCTTTCGAGCCAAAACTCAGTTCACTTTCCCCGAATGAGGGCAATAACTGAGTCAGGAAGAACTAGGTAGAGCAGGTACAGATCTCTGTCTGAAAATACAAACATGCAGAAGAGGTATCTTGAACTTTTCACAACTCGATTTAATTTCTATTTCAAGTCCCATTTTCCCCCTAAGAATGTGAAGTCAGTCTCCCCTCCTTTCCCTTTTCTATAGTGTAACATCTGAGCACCTGTGAGGGTTAAGGTGGTGTCCAGGTGAGGGCAGACCTGGTCTTCATCCTCAGCGTCTTCTTTTCATCCTAGTTCCTGTTGGGAAGCCCCATCTCATCTAATACAGTCTGCGCTGTAGTCGCTGAGGCTGCCTCATTCCTGTCCTTTCTGCCATGCTTGGAGACCAAGAAACCATGCTGGGGTTGTAATGAGGCCTGGAATAGCAGCTGGGGAAGGCTCCAGCTGTAGCAGCCCTGGTCAGAAGGCCCCTCCCACTAGCAGCAGCCGATTAGGGAGAAACTGTCAACCAGCACCCATTAGTGGTCCTGCACACCTATTGGTTGGTGCCTCAGTGAGCCCCTCCCCCAAGCAAGTGACTGTTAGAGAGCAACTGTCTACCAGTGACCATTAGCCATTGGTCAATGTCACATTGAGCCCCTCCCCCTCCTCTTCTGTATAAAAAGATCCCAATTTGGGACTAAGAGTAAATGGTTCTCTGAGATGCTAGCCTGCCATCTTCTTGGTCTGCTAGCTTTTCCATGAAAAACCATTATTCCTTGTTCTAACAACTTGTCTTTCAACTTATTGGTCTGTTGGGCAGTGTGCAGAATGAACTGGGCTCAGTAACAAGGCCACATCTGCCAAGTCACACTATAGAATCATTGTTACTTCCCCAAAACCTTAAAGAAATAGGACACGGGTTCACTCTGTGTTTCTTTCTGTGGGATTGGTTTTAGGTTCCAGCATCCCTCACACCTGACATGGAACCAGAGTTCATGGCCTCCTTTTTTAGGGATATGGAGGTCAGGAAGCAACAGTTAGAACTGGACATGGAACAACAGACTGGTTCCAAATAGGGAAAGGAGNTTGGAAATTAAGAACAAGGATTATAAAATTCAGTAGCTACCATAAATAAAGATGATGTTTGCTAACTTATATACCCAGCAATGTTCTAAGCATATTACATACTTTCACTTACTTCTCACCAGTTGTTTTTTAAATTTTATATTTTTATTTATTTTGTCATAATATACATCTATTTCTGCTTTATTGACTATGCCAAAGCCTTTGACTGTGTCGATCACAATAAACTGAGGAATATTCTGAGAGCGATGGGAATACCAGACCACCTGACCTGCCTCTTGAGAAATCTGTATGCAGGTCAGGAAGCAACAGTTAGAACTGGACATGGAATAACAGACTGGTTCCAAATAGGGAAAGGAGTACGTCAAGGCTGCATATTGTCACCCTGCTTATTTAACTTATATGCAGAGTACATCATGAGAAAGGCTGGACTGGAAGAAACACAAGCTGGAATCAAGATTGCCAGGAGAAATATCAATAACCTCAGAGATGCAATTGACACCACCCATATGGCAAAAAGTGAAGAAGAACTAAAGAGTCTCTTAATAAAAGTAAAAGAAGAGAGTGAAAAAGTTGGCTTAAAACTCAACATTCAGAAAACTAACATCATGGAATCTCGTCCCATCACTTCATGGCAAATAGATGGGAAAACAATGGAAGCAGTGAGATACTTTATTTTGGGGGCTCCAAAATCACTGCAAGTGGTGACTGCAGCCATGAAATTAAAAGACACTTGCTCCTTGGAAGAAAAGTTATGACCAACCTAGACAGCATAATAAAAGGCAGAGACATTACTTGCCAACAAAGTTCTGTCTAGTCAAAGCTATGGTTTTTCCACTAGTCATGCATGGATGTGAGAGTTGGACTATAAAAAAAGCTGAGTGCCGAAGAATGAAGGCTGTTGTACTGTGGTATTGGAGAAGGCTCTTGAGAGTCCCTTGGACTGCAAGGAGCTCCAACCAGTCAATCCTAAAGGAAATGAGTCCTGAATATTCATTGGAAGAACTGATACTGAAGCTGAAACTCCAATACTTTGGCCACCTGATGTGAAGAACTGACTCACTGGAAAAGACCCTGATGCTAGAAAAGATTGAAGGCGAGAGGAGAAGGGGATGAAAGAGGATGAGATGATTGGATGGTATCACTGACTCGATGGGCATGAGTTTTGAGTAAGCTCCAGGAGTTGGTGATTGACAGGGAAGCCTGGCATGCTGCAGTCCATGGGGTCTCAAAGAGTCGGACATGACTGAGCAACTGAACTGATACACAGACACACACACACAAAGACGTATACACAGATAGATAGAAACATGTATATGTCGATCCCAATCTTATATTTACTCATTTAATTGTCACAAGAACCCAAATGAAGTTAGTGTTATTGTCATTTCCATTTAAAGTGAAGACATTCTCTAAATAAATGTATATCATAATTCTGTATTCCTATCATAAATAATGGAGAAAAAGAGAGGAAGGGAAAGAGAAATAGAAGGAAAAATAGAACAAAGAAGGAATGATGGGTATAAAGGTGAGGAACAGGAATCTAGTAGTGAAATATTATAGGGAAAAAAGTCATAACTGCTAAGACCATAGTGAAAAACACAATTCTGGTATTTGCCAAAGTCACATGCATTAACAGATTAATCATTTTAGAAGCAAAAAGAATATATAAACGATTAGATTAAAAACATGTATAAACACTGTCAAAATTTATTAGAAGTGTTTGAATTTCAGCGTAATATTTGGAAATACAGACATTTCTGAAATGTTCGCTTTTCTTCATTTGATGGAGAAAATCCTTATCCACACAGTGTTGAAACAGACAGAAAAAAGAATAGTTTTGTCGAATAAACATCCATCTTCCATTTGGTCTTTTGGATTTTAATTAATGGACCCTCATAGTTCATGCTGTATATTGCTGAAATTAAGCCAAGAGCTATATAGAGACCCCAGATGAATGCTAGTCCATTCTTCCTTGCTAGCCAAGTCTGCCATGAAATTGAACCTGACCTGTCATCATTGGAAGGTAAATTATCTCTATTGTACTGAAATGCTCTCAATAGGTTTAAAGTAGTCCTGTATACTACTTGCGATAATAAACATATTACTGTAGAAATTTTAACTGGATTCTTTCTCCTCTTTAACAAAAATTTGAGGAAAACAGTGAATGCATTTAGTGCAGGGAAGTTCACATGATTTCCCTATCAAAGACAGTTCACTATGCAAAAGGGAGTGGATGACTTAGGCTCAGTGTCACATTTCATTTGTTCATCTTTTAAAATGTGGAATGAAGAGTGGAGTTGAGTATTAAAATAGAATTTGTTGTCCTACCTTTTATTCTCGGTGATCAGGGTAGCCCTTGGGTGTCTTTTTTGCATATTTTCTAGTATATTTGCTATTCATTGAATTAAGCCTCCCCTCCCTCATTCTTATCACCTGCTTAGACTGTCTACAAGATTATGGGCCATGGTATTGAACAGTTTGAGGGAGTGGGGTGGGGATCTGCCATTCAGGTACTCTGTCAATCATCCCATTTACAGAACTCACTGGTTCATAACACTTTCAATTAAATGGCTATCAAAGATTGATGTTAAATCCCTTGAATTGGCTCCAAATGACCAGATTCATATACATTTCAAACATAGAAAGGGGACTTGCTTGCTCATTGTTTCCATTATGTCCACTTATAAAAATATGTGCTCCCTACTTGCCTGTTCCTTTCATGGACATAGATGGTTGTCACGGTCAACTCATGAAGCTGTCAGCAAGCCCATTGAGACCATTTGATGATGTCAAAGTAGAGGCAGAGTAACACTGGTGCAAATCCCATGGCTATTAACAAAACAAAAAGATCTCATTTTAAATGGCTTTTACAGTTGAGATCTGGCCTCTACCTCATGATGGTGTCTCCATTTGAAAGTCACACCATTGTTTCCTGAATTGAAATTACTTGTGTATTGCTAATCTTGGGAAGACTCAAGCTAGTGTTCTAATTTCCCTTAGGCAGAGTAGAAAACCACAAACTATTTAAATTGTTTTTAGTGTTGGTTAGACAACTTGGTAAATTATAGTGCTATATTATTGAGTCAGAATTAAAATCGTCCCTTGAATTGGAGGTGTTGAGCCAAAGAGAATTCAACCAATGGTATATCACTGAACTACTGGCAGATAAAGAGTATTTGAATTAAGATTTCTTCCATTTATACTCCTTCTATCAAGAAGAACATTTATTAAGTGCTTACCATATGCCAGATATTGGTTGCGTGTTAAATAAAAATGATAATGCAAAAAAGGATCGAGCTAAAAAGTAAACATTTAATTAAAAAAAATTAAAAAAAAAAAAGGATCGAGCACACCCATGACAATGATGGGTTTTATGGAATTTATGAGTTGAGGAAACACAAATGCACAATTCCAAGGCAGAGTGTCACAGTATAGGTATGCTCCATGAGATTGAGAGCCCAGTGCCTGAGGGAATCTGCTGTGTCTTGGAAGGAGGATATGAATTCAGTCATCAAGAAGGAAGGATATAGTAGATGACTGGTGCCTAGAATCTTAAGAACACTCTTGTAATAATCAAGAAACTTCTGGCCTCCCAAAATGGAAGGCAAAAAACTCTCCTCCAGCATCATTTGGAGCCAGCCACTTGCCCATGACCTAGGTTTCT
Organism: Neotragus moschatus; assembly: GCA_006410615.1. Lineage (NCBI taxonomy): Eukaryota > Metazoa > Chordata > Mammalia > Artiodactyla > Bovidae > Neotragus > Neotragus moschatus. The sequence goes on along the minus strand of SJYA01003275.1, from coordinate 111,774 downwards.
GTAGTCAAAGATGCTCATTGGAGTTGTTGACATAGAAGTGAGCAATCTAAATGTGTGGGATTTGCCTTCTGAAGAGAAAAGGAGAATTTTGGTGTGAGCTACCCAAGGGTGGGAAAGCTGTGATGTTGACCTCATTTGGAAGAGACTAGAGTGGTTGGATATTGTTCTTGGCTTCCACGTAAACAAACTGGTCCTTGTTTTTCTTAGAGATTCTATACATTTCTTCATACCATTTAATATGTTGTGTGAGCTACTAATATCCCATAAGTAGGATAGTTTTTTCCCCTATGAGGTATGTGTATCAGGTACCTGCATATCTTTCTTTCCCAAGTGCAGCTTTGCTCATCGTGGGAATTGATCTAGGATGCAGCAGGGTGATCATCTGCTGGATTCAAGATGGGCCCGCAACTCAGTGGAGTTGATCCTCCCATGTGGCCTCGCATGAAGAGGAGAGTCAAGCCAGTCAGATTCCTGGGAATTTTCCCTTGGAAATTTAAATTAGGAATTGCAAAATGAAGGGTTGGATTTTTCCTTCCAGCTCTTCTATAGGAATGATCAAAAGCCTAAGGTAAAAAGTAGTGAGGTACAAGGAGGGCCATGAGCAGGACTCCCACAGTGGTGCAGTGCAGAACCTTGGCAATGAAGCAGAGAAGCTGTGGTTAGGAAGATTCACAAGTCATGAGTTAGCTGAAACTATGAGGTAATGAAAAGATAAATAAAGTAAGGGGAAAAGAATGAACTAATATTCACAGTGGTTGCAGGGAGGCCGTCCACCCTGGGTTCAGATAGGAGAAGGTACATCGTATACAGATAATTTTAGGAGACTAATGCATGTGTGTGTGTTCACTCACTCAGCTGTGTTCGACTCTTTGTGACCCCGTGGACTGTAGCCCACCAGGCTTCTCTGTCCTTGGGATTTCCCAGACAAGAATACTGGACTGTGTTGCCATTTCCCTCTCTATAGGAGACTAACAAAACTGGCTAGAAGTTGGTCTTTTTTTCGTTATTACCATGCACCTGTGATTGTAAATGTCAGTGATAAAATACCACTGACTCCCCTCCCTGCCATTTTGGTACACCATTGGAGAAATACAGAGTAAGACTTGACAAGGAAAGGACCATGTGGGTATGTTTGTGTGTGAGAAAGAGAGACAGACATAGAGGAAGAGAGAGACAGAAGTGGGCATAGTGAACAAATTGAGGGTTCCCAGGAGATCCAAAGAAATGACTGACCCTGCAATCCAAACTGGGAAGGGCACTTTATGAGTTTGTTTATTCCATTAGCTGATTACTATGTGCCTTATTCTCACCAGGTCCAGTGACTTTTCTGTCCCCAGATTTCTGCTTCATTAAGGAAGGACTTAAGAAAGGAAGTGACAGCCTTCAAGCCTGACTCCTTGACTCTGCTTTCCTAGACTCCCTGTCACTAAAAGGCTTCCCTTGTGGCTCAGACAGTAAAGAATCTGCCTGCAATGCAGGTGGGTCAGGAAGATCCCCTGGAGAAGGAAATGGCAATCCACTCCAGTATTCTTACCTAGAGAATTCCATGGACAGAGGAGCCTGGCAGGCTACAGTCCATGGGGGTCACAAAAAGTTGTTCATGACTGAGCGACTACACTTTCACTTTGTATCACTAAAAAGTTCTGCAGTCTCTGGCCTCTGACAGTCCAGTCTCTGAAATGCATTTGATTTTCCTGAGTATTTTTATGTCCTTTGCTACACAAAGAGCTGCTGTTGTTCCCATGCCTTAGATTTGGTCTTGGCCTAGGTGAAACACTTCTTTTCAGATGTCTGTTATACAGGTGTTCTGTTTGATAAAAAAGAAAAACATCAATTAAGGTTGGTTTGGGAAGGGGAGAAAATGGAGTGGATGAGAGAAGGAAAGAAGGAAGAGAAAACGGGGAATGGAAATAGGAACAAAAAGAAAAAATTTGAGAAGCTTAATACAAAAAAGATTTAGAGAAGTTCATTATGGCTGAAAGGCTGTGTGTGGGGAGAGGTCCTTAGGAAGTCTTTAAGATTTAAAACCAATACAGTATTGTAAAGTAAAATAAAATCCTCAAAAAAATGATAATATCCAGTTCTGGAGGGTTGGGAAGGGTACTGTGCATTGCTGAAGGCAGTAAAAGTGTATATGGCTCTTTTGACAAGAATCTAGAGTTTGGCAAGAGCCTTAAACATGTTGATATTGTTTGGCTCAATATTATACCTCTGTGAATGTAGTCTAAAAATATTTCTAAATTTTGAAAGAAAATGTACAATATTTTTTCTAAGTAGTGTTTGCATGTGTGAGTAATAAGCAAGAATCAATATGACTAACAGTAGACACAATTAAATAGTTTTCACAATGAAGTAGTTCTTGTCACTTGATTGAATTTTAGGTAGCTAATGAAAATGGTGATTTCGAAGACCATGTCACATAGAAAACATTTACATCAAACTGTTATAATAGCAAACTGCCAAAGGCTGTATGATTCCATTATGTTTATAAATGAAGAAAAAGTATGGTAAACATTCAGAACGCATCTATATATTAATAGTGGTTGTGTTTGAGTAGTGAGATTGCAGGCTGTGTTTGTTTTTCCTTTTTAACAAAGCCCTTTTAAAAAATTAAGGTATTATTTATACATGATAAAATTCACCCATTTTTGGTATACAGTATAATAAACTGTTATATTCAGTCTGTTATCACCATCCCAGTCAAAAAGTTCTCAATGCCCTTTTATGGTGAATTCCCTCTACCCATCCCTAGCCCCAGACAACTGATCTTTCTGTCACTAAAATTTTGCACTTTCTTGTATTTCAGTTAAATGGGATCGTATAGTATATAAGACAATAGTTTTTCTTTTCTTAATTGGAGGATAATTGCTTTACAGTATTGTGTTGATTTCTGCCATACATCAGCATGAGTCACCCACAGGGAGAAATATGTCCCCTCCCTTCTGAACCCACCTCCCACCACATACCACCCTTCTAGGTTGTCACAGAGCACCGGGTTGAGCTCCCGGTGTCACACAGCACATTCCCACTTGCTATCTGATTTACACATGGTAGTGTATATGTTTGCATACTATTCTCCCAGTTCATCCCACCCTCTCCTTCCCGCACTGTGTCCACAAGTCTGTTTTGTATGTCTGCATCTCCATTGCTGCCCTGCAGATAGGCTCATCAGTACCATTTTTCTAGATTCCATGCTGCTGCTGCTAAGTCGCTTCAGTCGTGACTGACTCTGTGCGACACCATAGACAGCCCACCAGGCTCCTCTGTCCATGGGATTTTCCAGGCAAGAGTACTGGAGTGGGGTGCCATTGCCTTCTCTGTACACATGCATTAATATCCAATATTTGTCTTTTTCTTTCTGACTTACTTCACTCTATATAATAGGCTCTAGGTTCATCTACCTCATTGGGACTCAAATGCATTCTTTTTTTAGCTGAGTAATATTCCACTGTATATGTGTACCACAATTTCTGTATCATTCATCTGTCAATGGACATCTAGATTGTTTCCACATCCCAGCTACTGTAAAAAGTGCTGAATGTTGGGGTACGTGTGTGTCTTTCAATTATGGTTTTCTCAACCAGTGGTGGGGTTGCTGGGTCATATCATAGTTTTAAAGTTTTGGTCTACTATTAGAATGTTTCTTCAATGGCCACATTAAAACATAATTTTTTAATCATGAAAAAATGATTTAGAAATAAGAATCTAAAACATACCGATTTCAACTTTTTCTACTAATGGCAAAGCAGGAAAGAAATGAAGAACTTTGATTACATGGGGTTGCAAAGTCGGACACGACTGAGCAACTTTCACTTAATTACTTAAGAGACAGTTAAAACCGACCTGTGTTATCAGGGAACTTGTGAAATATCTGACTTAGAGACTGTAATAGATTCATACTCACCAAGTGCTGGTGGAAAACTGACCTTCCTTCAAGGTTGACTGAGATGGAGTAGAAGATAACTTTTTTAAATCATTCTTTTTAATTGAAGTTAGTTAATTTTCAAGGAGAAGGCAATGGCAGCCCACTCCAGTGCTCTTGCCTGGAAAATCCCATGGACGGAAGAGCCTGGTAGGCTGCAGTCCATGGGGTCACACGGAGTCGGACACGACTGAAGCGACTTAGCAGCAGTAGCAGCAGTTAATTTTCAAGGCTGTTAGCTTCGGGTGTACACCAAAGTGATTCACCCCAAAACTTTCCTTTTCAGATTATTTTCCCTTATAGGCTATTAAAAGATATTGAGTAGAGTCCCTTGTGTTACACAGTAGGTCCTTGTCATTTATATTATATATGATGATGTGTGAGCTCAGTGGTATCCAACTCTTTGTGGACCCATGGACTGTAGTGCGCCAGGCTCCTTTGTCCATGGAATTCTCCAGGCAAGAATACTGGAGTGGCTTGCCATTTTCTCCTCTAGGGGATTTTCAACCCAGAGATTGAACCTGTATATCTTTATTTCAAACTCCTAATTTATCTCTTTCCTGCACACCCTGCTTTCTGCTTTGGTAACTATAAGTTTGTTTTCTATGTGAGTTTATTTCTGCTTTGTAAAGAAGTTCATTTGTATCATTTTTTTAAAGATTCTACATATAAGTAATATTGTAGGATGTTTGTCTTTGTCTGTGACTTACTTCACTTAATATAATAATCTCTAGGTCCATCTGTGTTGTTACGGATGGCATTATTTCATTCTTTTTATGGCTGAATAATATTCCATTGTGTGTATATACCACATCTTTCAATTAAATTGAAGTATAGTTAACTTACAATGTTGTGTAGGTTTCCAGTGTATAGCAAAGTTATTTATATTGCTTCCATGTCTTTCAGTTCAGTTCAGTCACTTAGTCATGTCCCACTCTTTGTGACCCCATGAATCACAGCACGCCAGGCCTCCCTGTCCATCACCAACTCCNAAACTAAATTCCTGTGCAAAAAAGGGCCTAATCAATGTTGGCTTTGCGCCCTCCAGAAACACTGTCATTTTCCTTCCTTTCTTCCCTCCTTCCTTCCCCCTCTTTCTTTCCTTTTCTTTCTTATTATACAATTCTTAAAGTTTGCTTTCCATTTATAGTTATTACAGAGCACTGGCTCTATTCCCCAAGATGTACATTCCATCCTTGAGCTCATCTTACACCTAACACGGTGTGCCTCCCACTCCCCCCACCTCTGCATTGCCCCTCCCTTTCCCCTCCCCCCTGCTAACCAGCAGATTGTTCTCTATATCTATGAGCCTCCATTTTTGTTATATTCTCTACTTTGTGGTGTTTTGAGATTCTTTCAGAGACATCATAGAGTATTTTTCTTTCATATTTTACTTAATATTATACCTTTCATGTTGGTGCAAGTGTCATTATTTCATTCCTTTTATGGTTAAGTAGCATTCCATAGGTCTTCCTTGGTGACTCAGGGACTAATAATCTGCCTGTCAAGCAGGACATGGTTCAATCCAAAGACAAGGAAGATCCCTTGGAGAAAGAAATGGCAACCTACTGGAGTATTCTTGCCTTCCATGGACATAGGAGCCTGGAGAGGTAGAGTCCATAGGGTTGCAAAAATGGGACATGACTTAGTGACTGAACAACAACTAGTGTTCCATGGTACATATATATGCCACATCTTTATCCATTCATCTATGATCTGATGGACATTTAGCTTGCTTCCATGTCTTGGTGAATGGTGTGCTTCAATGAACATTGGGGTACATGTGTATTTTTAATTAACATTGTGGGTTTTTAATATATATAGAAACAAGAATAACATTGCTAGGTCATGTGTTACTTTTTTAGTTTTCTGAGAAATTTCCATACTGAAAACCACCATTATTTTAGTCCTAAAGACTACCTATTAGTAAGCAATTTTGAGTTTTTGAGGGTATTAGTTGCTGACATCGTGTCTTGAGGTGTAATAATCACTGTGATGAGGTAGGTGCCCTAGGGGCAACTACTTTGTTTGCCTTTTAGCAAATGGCACTGCCACCCCACACATGACATGGCTCCCCAGCTAGGTTCCCACCTCTACACTCACACGAGAAACACCAAGTCTTCTTCCTCTTCTCCCATGGGAAGTATATCTTTGTGGCTCAGCCTGGAACCAGTTCTTCCCCTACTTTCTGGCTAACTGGACCTTCTGGTCCCATCTCCAACTCCAAGGGATCCATCCCCCTCCCTCTTCACACACTTATCCCTTCTCTGCCCTCTCTGCCCACCACTATCTATCAGAGAGCTCAGAGACACACATAATTCCACATAAGGTTGATTTTATTTAAAGTTCATTATTAATGTATGATGTTGGTATAAGATACAACAACTATACTGTTGGTCATTTCTCAGAGGTGAAACCTCTATAGATTTCTGATGTCTCTAGCTGTGCTCTGAAGTCACTGGCTACCCACTGGTCTCGCTGGAACAGCAGGAGTCTCCATGATCCCTGGACCTCCTCTGGTTCATTCTGATCCAGCTCTTCATTTACCTTGGAACAGTAGCTACAGAGATTTGATCCTCTGATTTTCTTCAGTTTCTTTGGATTGGGAGTTTTTTGATAAGGTTCCTTGGTCAGCTTTGGTTGAATGTGCTTATTCACCCTCACAGTTGCCCTGGCCACCTGTAGAAAACAAGAGAGGGAGCACAGAATGGCATTGGTTTAGGGAAGAGGTGAAGATGACTAAGAATGATGGCTTAAGTAGAAGGGTGTGGCCAGAAAAGGAGTATGTGCCAGGGAAGGACAGAGGAAGTGGTCTTATGGGATGGAGTCAATGGGCAAAAGGAGCTTGGGTGGGTTCAGCTCACCTCGACACTGATTTTGGACCTCAGTTGACAGGAAGTCTTTATCTTTTCCTCCTGGGTATATGGAGTCAGCTGTTCTGGAACAGCTCCGGAGCCTTGTGGCTTCCCTGTCACCTTAGTCATTTTGAGGACTCCTAGTAGTTTGCTACAGAGCCCCTGAGCACCCCTCCCCAAGGGGCCACACCCTTATGTTTTATGAGTTCAGCAAGTCACTTCCTCAGCCAATGGTGGCCCTGGGTGAGCCTTGACATCACAAAACCCATCCTGACACCTCTAGCGGAGGATGAGGGGCAATTCAGATGGTTTGGTGGGAGAAATAAGGAATTTGTAATGTCCCTTAAGAGCCTATAAACTCACCTGCCATCATCATCTCTCTACATCAACTCTGACGGGTCATGTGGCAGGGAGAGAGTGTCTCCTCCAAACCTTAGCTCACAGCCACACTATTCAGGCTTTCATTCTGTTCTCTCTCACCTTTTACAATTATGTAATTTTTAATATCTTGCCTAAAATCCCTCCATGATAATTAGCCTATGTTGACGTTTTTGTGGAAATGTAAATTATTCCACTTTCCTCCTATAAGGTGTTCTTAAAGCACCTTGAAGACCATTTAATTCTGGGCCACCTACAGAAACCTTTTCCATCCCATTTCCTTTTCTCAGTGTTCACATAGCTCTCCTCAGTTTTCTAGTTTCCAGTCTGAAACCCCTGCCTTCAAGCTGTGAAACTGCACTGAATACACTTGCCCTTGCTCCACTTGGAGCTGTCTTGTTTCAAGTCTAGGACTCATGATCACCTCACTTTGTGTACTACCGAGGCTTGTTTTTTAACAGTTTGATGGGGATGGGGCAGATAAATGCATGCTTCGGATTGTGCTGGGTGATCCCAAGAAGGAAATGACCACCTGCGACTGATTAGTATTCCCAGGAAGGGGTGGAACTTGTCCAGATGTGTGTGAGTCTCGTATGTGAAGATCTTCTCAACACGTGCCCTCGCAAATTCCTTTTCTCATCTTGTTTTCCTGCTGGCACTTCCATTGGAGCTTACCTCACAGTTGAGACCATGGCAGGATTCATTTCCATGAATAGCTACCACAAGCTTCCATGTTCTTGGAGGAAACACTGAGTACTCATATCCTGTCCATCTAGTTCCCAAGGTCTCTCATTGAGGTGGTTGGCTCTGGAGGAAAGGGGGATAAGTTGTGGCCTTATGAAAAACATAAGAATCTGACAAAATATATGAAAGGCAACAATGTAAATAAAGAATGGACAAAGGATTTGCACAGGAAATTCACCAAATAAATATATACAGAGAGCAATTAAGCACACACAGGACACCAAAATGATAGCTCTAATGAAAGAACAGAGAATAACAAATGGGATGAGTATGTGAAAATTTTTGAACTTTCATGCACTGCTTATGCAATACAAAATGGGACAGCCTCAGCAGAAACCACTTTGGAAGTTGCTTAAAAAGTTAAACATTGGTTTACCACATGACCCAGCAACCCCACTCCTAGGTTTATACCAAGAAGAATGAAAAAAAAAAAGTTTATCCAAGGACTTGCACATGAATTTTCATAGCAGTCTTATTTCTAATAGTCAAAAAATTGAGATGAACAAGATGAAAAAACAAAGCTGGAGTTGCAATCCTCATATCAGACTATATAAACCTTAAAAATAAGAATACTACAAGAGATAAAGAAGGACACTACATAATGATCAAGAGATCAATCTAAGAGGAAGACATAAAAATTGTAAATATCTTCACCCAATGTAGAACACCTGAATACCTAAAACAAACACTAAGAAACACAAAAATAGAAACTGACAGTAACACAATCATAGTAGGAGACTTTCACACCCCACTCACACCAACGGACAGATCATCAAAACAAAATTAATAAGGAAACATGTCTTAAATGATACCTTAGATGAGATGGATCTCATTGATATCTTCAGAACATCTCATCCAAATGCAGAAGAATTCATCTTCTCAATTGCACATGGATCAGTCTACAGGATAGATCACATCTTGGGTCACAAATCAAACTTCAGTAAAATTAAGAATTGAAATCGTATCAGGCATCTTCTCCAACCAAAACACCATGAGACTAGATATCAATTACAAGAAAATAACTGTAAGAAACACAAACACATGGAGATTAAACAACACATTTCTAAATAATCAACAGGTTACTGAAGAAATCAAAAGGGAAATAAAAAATTTTCTAGAAACAAATGACAAGGAAAATACAACTCAAAACCTATGGGAAGAGCAAAAGCATTTCTAAGAGGGAAGTTTATAGTAATACAATACTACCTCAGAAAACAAGAAAAACATCAGATGAACAACCTAACGTTGCACCTAAAACAACTGGAAACAAACAAACAAAAATACTCCAGAATTAGTAAAAGGAAAGAAATCTTAAAAATCCGAGGAGAAATAAAAGAAAAAGAAATGAAATGAGTAAAGATTAATAAAACTAAAAGCTGGTTCTTCGAGAAGAAAAGCAAAATTGACAAACCTTTAACTAGTGTCATAAAGATAAAAAGAAGAATCAAACCAACAAAATTAGAAATGAAAAAGGAGAGGTTACAACAGCTGTTGCTGCTGCTGCTAAGTCGCATCAGTTGTGTCCGACTCTGTGCGACCCCATAGATGGCAGCCCACCAGGCCCCTCTGTCCCTGGGATTCTACAGGCAAGAATACCGGAGTGGGTTGCGATTTCCTTCTCCAATGCATGCATGCATGCATGCATACTAAGTCAAAAACATAGGATTACAAGACACTATTATGAACAACTCTATGGCAATAAAATGGATAACCTGGAATAAATGGATATATTATTAGAAAAGCTCGGTCTTCCAAGACTGAACCAGGGAGAAATAGAAGTTATGAACAACCCAATTACAAGCTTTAAATAAAAGCTGTGATCAAAAATCTCCCAAAAGACAAAAGCCCAGGAGCAGATAACTTCACAGGTTAATTCTATCAAACATTTAGAGATGAGCTAATGTCCATTCTCTAAAACTTCTTCAAAAAATTGCACAGGAAGGAATACTTCCAAACTCATTCTAAGAGGCCACCATCACTCTGATACCAAAACCAGACCAAGACAACACCAAAAAAGAAAAATAGAGGACAGTATCACTGATGAACATAGATGTGAAAATCCTCAACAAATCTTTAGCAAACAGAATTCAAAAACACATGAAAAAGGTCATACACCATAATTAAGTTGGATTTATTCCAGGGATGCAAGGATTCTTCAATATATGCAAATCAATCAGTGTGATACACCATATTAATCAATGGAAAGATTAAAAACCATATGATCATCTCAGTAGATGCAGAAAAAGCCTTTGACAGAATTAAGCACCTATTTATGACTAAAACTCTTCAAAAAATAGGCATAGAAGGAAGTTACCTCCACATAGTAAAGGCCATGTAGGATAAGCCCACAGTGAACATGATCCTCAATTATGAAACACTGAAAGTGTTCCCCCTAAGATCGGGTATAAGACAAGGGTGTCCACTTTCACCACTATTATTCAACCTAGTTTTGGAAGTCCTAGATACAACAATCCGAGAAGAAAAAGAAATCAGTGACAGATCGGAAAAGAAGAAGAAAAGACTGTTCTGTACATCTGTGTCTCTTGCTGTTTTGCATACAGGGTTATCATTACCATCTTTCTAAATTCCATATATATGCATTAGTATACCATATTGGTCTTTTTCTCTCTGGCTTTCTTCATTCTGTATAATAGGCTCCAGTTTCATCCACCTCATTAGAACTGATTCAAATGTATTCTTTTTAANAAGCTCAACATTCAGAAAACTAAGATAATGGCATTCAGTCCCATCACTTCATGGCAAATAGATGGGGAAACAGTGGCTGACTTTATTTTGAGGGCTCCAAAATCACTGCAGATGGTGATTGCAGCCCTGAAATTAAAAGATGCTTACTCCTTGGAAGGAAAGTTATGACAAATTTAGACAGCATATTAAAAAGCAGAGACATTGTCAACAAAGGTCCATCAAATCAAGGCTGTGGTTTTTCCAGTAGTCATATATGGATGTGAGAGTTGGACTATAAAGAAAGCTGAGAGCCAGAGAATTGATGGTTTTGAACTGTACTGTTGAAGAAGACTCTTGAGAGTCCGTTGGACTGCAAGTAGATCCAACAAGTCCATCCTAAAGGAGATCAGTCCTGAGTGTTCATTGGTAGGACTGATGTTGAAGCTGAACNTGGATGTGAGAGTTGGACTATAAAGAAAGCTGAGAGCCAGAGAATTGATGGTTTTGAACTGTACTGTTGAAGAAGACTCTTGAGAGTCCGTTGGACTGCAAGTAGATCCAACAAGTCCATCCTAAAGGAGATCAGTCCTGAGTGTTCATTGGTAGGACTGATGTTGAAGCTGAACCTCCAATACTTTGGCCACCTGATCCGAAGAGCTGACTCATTTGAAAAGACCCTGATGCTGGGAAAGATTGAGAGTAGGAGGAGAAGGGAATAATATAGGATGAGATGATTGGATGGCATCACCCACTCAATGGACATGGGCTTAAGTGGACTCTGGGAGTTGGTTATGGACAGGGAGGCCTGACATGCTGTGGTTCATGGGGTTGCAAAGAGTAGGACACAAGTGAGTGACTGATCTGAACTGAACTGAGAACAAAACATTTCACAAATCATATGGAAACACAAATGACCCTGAAAAGCCAAAGCAGTCTTGAGAAAAAAGAGTAGAGGTAGAGGAATCAACCTTTCTGGCTTCAAATTATGCTACAGAAGCCTCAGTCATCAAGAAAGTATGTTACTGGTGCATAAAACAGAAATATAGACCAATGGAACAAGATTGAAAGCCCAGAAATAAACCATGCACCTATGGGTACCTTGTTTTTGACAAAGAGGGCAAGAATATACAATGGGGCAAAGACAGCCTCTTCAATAAGTGGTGCCAGGAAAACTGGACAGCTACATGTAAAAGAATGTAATTAGAACACTTCCTAACATCATACACAAAGATCAACTCAAAATAGATTAATAATCTAAATGTAAGACCAGAAACTATAAAACTCTTAGAGGAAAACATAGGCAAAACAGTCAATGACATAAATCAAAGCAAGATCCCTCAGGGCTCTCCTTCTAGAGTAATAGAAATAAAAACAAACTTAAACAAATGAAACCTGATTAAACTTAAAACCTGTTTCAAAGAAAGGGAAACTATAAGCAAGGTGAAAAGACAACCCTCAGAATGGAAGAAAATAATAGTAAATGAAACAACTGACAAAGGATTAATTTCCAAAATATATGAGTAGCTCATGCAACTCAATACCAGAAAAAAAAAACCCAATCAAAAAGTGGGAAAATAAAGAAGTGGGGAAGAGATATAAACAGACATTTCTCCAAAGAAGACATACATATGGCTAACAAACACAGGAAAAGATGCTCAAGATCACTTATTATTAGAGAAATGCAAATCAAAACTACAATGAGATATCAGATCAAACAAGGCAGAATGCTCATCCTCAAAAAATCTACAAACAATAAATGCTGGAGAGGATGTGAAGTAAAGGGAACACTCTCGCACCGTCGGTGGCAATGTAAATTGATACAGCCACTATGGAAGACGTTATGGAGATTCCTTAGAAAACCAGTAATAAAACCACCATGTGACCCAGCAATCCCACTCCTAGGCATATACCCTGAGGAAACCAAACTTGAAAAAGACACATGGTATCTCATTGTTCATTGCAGCACTTGTTCATTGCAGCACTGTTTACAATATGTAGAACATGGATGTGAGAGTTGGACTATAAAGAAAGCTGAGTGCCAAAGAATAGATGCTTTTGAACTGTGGTGTTGGAGAAGACTCTTGAGAGGCCCTTGGACTGAAAGGAGATGAAACCAGTCCATCCTAAAGGAAATCAGTCCTGGGTGTTCATTGGAAGGACTGATGTTGAAGCTGAAACTCCAATACTTTGGCCAGCTAATGTGAAGAGCTGATTCATTTGAAAAGACCCTGATACTGGGAAAGATTGAGGGCAGGAGGAGAAGGGGAGGACAGAGGATGAGATGGTTGGATGACATCACCAACTGGATGGACATGAATTTGGGTAATCTCTGAGAGTTGGTGATAGACAGGAAGGCCTGGTGTGCTGTGGTCCATGGGGTCGCAAAGAATTGGACATGACTGAGCAACTGAATTGAACTGACTAAGGTGGATATATCTAGAACTTATACAGAGTGAAGGAAGTCAGAAAGCAAAAGATGAATGTTGTATACTAATGCATATATGCGGAATCCAGAAAGATTGTACTGAAGAATTTATTTACAGGGCTGCAAATGAGAAATAGACATAGAGAACAGAATAATGGACATGGGGAGAGGGAAGGAGAGGGTTAGATGTATGGAGAGAGTAACATGGAAACTTACATTACCATATGTAAAATAGAGAGCCAATAGGAATTTGCATAATGTCTCAGGAAACTCAAACAGGGTTCTGAATCTCCTAGAGAGGTGGGATGGGCAGGGAGATGCATGGAAAGTTCAAGTGGGAGGGGATATA
>SJYA01003275.1:53877-98354 GCA_006410615.1 Neotragus moschatus | reverse complement strand
AGGAAACGCAAACAGGGTTCTGAATCTCCTAGAGAGGTGGGATGGGCAGGGAGATGCATGGAAAGTTCAAGTGGGAGGGGATATATGTATATTTATGGCTAATTCATGTTGAAGTTTGAGAGAATACAAGAAAATTCTGTAAAGCCATTATATTAAAAATGTATTTACATTTTATTTAAAAGCCATTAAATTAAAACATTTAAAATTATTAAATTAAAAATAAAGTTTTATTTATTTTTATAAGTCCATTTTTCTCATTTTTGAGCTATTTTAAAACAAATTCCAGACCTTATATGATTTTACAAACTTCCCTCTACATCTCTTAAAAGCACACAAGTATTTTCTTACTGCTATCACACTGACAAAGTTAACAATGATTTTTAAATGTCATCTAATTTCCAGTCCACACTCAGAAATAAATTTTAAAAAGTAAAAGCGGTTAAAATGACTGAAATGTCTATCAGCTGGTGATCGAATAAATAAAACATGCAAGGCAATATTATTTGGCCATCAAATGAATGGCATTCTGATACATGTTATAGCTCTGAAATGATTATGTTAATTAAAAGAAGCCTGGCACAAATGGCTGAATATTGCATTATTCCGTTCATGTGAATGAATATGTTTCAAATTAGGTAATTCTCTAAAGATGGAAAATAGAGGAGTAGAGGCAGGACCCAGATGAAGGGGAAATGGAAAATGTCTGAAAACTGGACAGTATTTCCCTTTGAGGTGATGAAAACATTCTAGATTGAGGTAGTGGTTATGGTTATGCAACCTGTGAAGAATTTACAAATCAATGAATTATACATTTGAACTGGTAAATTCATGCTATGTGAACAACATGTCAATAAATAAAAAGTTTTGTTAAAAATAAAAACTACTGAACTTAGCGTCTATGTTCAGGAATATTATCCTTCAAAAATAAAGGACAAGTAGATATTCTCATTGGAGAAGGAAATGGCAACCCACACCAGTATTCTTGCCTGGAGAATTCCGTGGACAGAGGAGCCTGGTGGGCTACTGTCCATGGGGTTGCACAGAGTCAGACACGACTGAAGTGATTTAGCATGCATGCATGCATTGGAGAAGGAAATGGCAACCCACTCCAGTATTCTTGCCTGGAGAATCCCAGGGACAGAGGAGCCTGGTGGGCTGCCATCTATGGGGTTGCACAGAGTCAGACTGAAGTGACTTGGCAGCAGCAGTAGCAGATGTTCTCATATGAACAAAAGGTTAGGGAATTTATTCTTACCAGATATCTGGTCTGTAAGAAATGTTAAAAGTAGTTATTTACACAGAGTAAGATGATATTAAATATAAATTCATAATACACATGGACCTCTTGTAGCAAGAAACATGTGCTCAACAAATTCTAAAAACATAGCTTTGACAATAACCACAGTTCAATACCTCCAAGTATCTGTGGAAAGGAATGAGAAACTGTTTCCCTGCAAAAACTACAACGGTTTAAATACTCTTAAATAAGAAACAAAGTTTTCACTTAAAGAAAAATCTCAAAGACTAAAGAGACAAAAGTTTTGGTGACTTCCTGTGTCTTGTTTTACTCTCATTTACAACCAGGCCTGGGATAATGGCAGAGGTTGCTGTTACCACAGTAACAAGAGGAGGGGATAAAGAAATACATCCTCATCTTGGACATTTTCTCTAACAGAAACCTTAAAATGCTTGCTGATGGTCACACTATTCACAAGGGTGCTGAGCTCCAACTGATACCCACCCTTAACAGATTGCCAGGGCTCACATAGGGGAAAAGAATAAACACAGGAGAAGCTAAAAAGAAGAGGATATGAACAGGTAAACACAATTCCGTGTTTCTTTAAAAAAGCATATGAAAATTTGCACATTGGGTGAATTCTAAGAGACACAAACATCTAAGTTGCAAGGACATTATCACCTCTGCCTGATAATGGAAAAAGGCCACTGTTAAAAGCTGCACATGGCATCAATGATAGAGTAACATTACTACAGTGGACACTTTAGGGTACTGGTGGGATGGACCTTGTAAGAGCCACTGTGAGCATGACTAGAAAAGTGCACTCCCATGAGAGAAAAATAAATAAATAAAGAGGTAGAGACAGTATGATAAATCAGGCCCTCTCCTGGAATATTTCAGAAATGAACAAAGTTCAAGCACCACACACCCCAAACCAAGTCCCGTGGAACCATTCAGAACATTGAAGCGATGAAAGTAAAGATAGCATACCTGAAGAGAGCACTGAATTAAGAAATGCGGTATAGGTCTAGAATGAATTTTGAATCAAGGATTGAAATATGAATGTAGGCTGTCTTTACAGATGGAAATAAATCCATAGGTCATCACACTAAGTGAAAGGGGGTTGATTCAAGAATCACCATGGGATCCAGTGGAGAGGTGGGATACAAAAACCCATAGCAGTGAGCAGCCATANGCATGCAATGCAGCAGCATTCCCAACACCCAGAGATGAAAGTAAAGAAAGTACACAAGGATGAAGAGATGAGTGGATCAAGGAATGGAATATGGCTTTATGATGGAATATGACTCAGGCTTTAAAACAAGGAAACACTGTCATTGTACAGATAAGTGTGGTGATAATCAGAGTCAGTGAAGAAGGGCAGATTAGAGCTATGTCATAGGATTTACCTTTTAAACGGGAAAGACAATACTGCTGGCAGTGAGTACCCCAACGGAGGTGAAATGTACACCCAGTGCTGGGAAGATGTGTATAAGAGACAGGAGTGGTAGATGGAACACATTCTAATAACATGTAGGTGAAAACAAGCACAGCTGAATATCTAGTATTCTCAGTGCCACAGAACAAGACTCTGTACAGGTAAAACAAATGCATCCTTGTCAATCAACTTGAATAGAAACTTTTACTCAAAATAAAATCCAAGAATTAGCAGACTCCAGCTTTGCTGGCATCCTCTTGATCATTCTACTCTAATGTACAACCAGGCCTTACTAAAAGTCTCAGGTGACAGAGGCCATCCTTAAAAAGGACAGAATAAAGACAACTTCCAGTGTGGAGGCTTTTCTCTATAACCACAACATGAAAACTATCACTGATGGACATCTGATATTCACAAGGCCACTGGACTCGACATGACACTTACCTTTGAACATGACAAGGGTCATGCACACACAAAACTAAATAAATAAACACATATACACACACAAAAAAATGGGACACTCTTGGGAAGAAAACATCAACAGGTAAATACAACTCAAAGTGATTTTAAAAAGCAAAAAGCCCATGAATAGTACTCCATAGAATTCCTTATCAGAGATACAAAATCCAAACTGCCACAAGACATCAACTCTGAGCACTGGACAAGGGCACCACGGAAAACGGACCAGACCAGAAAAGATAGATTAACATTAGACAGGGGGATACTTTTATAGTAATGAGAGCATGTCAGTGGGAAGGAGGAGCCAGTATAAGAATCACTGTGCATGTGCCTTTATAGAAAAAAGTTAGACTGAGAGTATGACATGGCCTCTCCAGTCCTAGGATACTTCAGAAATACACAGATTTTGAAAACCACACGCCCCAAAGCATGCAATGCAGCAGCATTCCCAACACCCAGAGATGAAAGTAAAGAAAGTACACAAGGATGAAGAGATGAGTGGATCAAGGAATGGAATATGGCTTTATGATGGAATATGACTCAGGCTTTAAAACAAGGAAACACTGTCATTGTACAGATAAGTGTGGTGATAATCAGAGTCAGTGAAGAAGGGCAGATTAGAGCTATGTCATAGGATTTACCTTTTAAACGGGAAAGACAATACTGCTGGCAGTGAGTACCCCAACGGAGGTGAAATGTACACCCAGTGCTGGGAACACCCTGCTGTTTAGCAAAGGGGATGGGTGACGGGAAGGCTTACACTGGAAAGCTGGAATTCACGGATTCCCACAAATAACCTGTCAAATACATAATTGCAAGGACTGACTTACCAAGAGTGATGTACTACACACTTTCTGAGAGCAAGTCAGAGGAAATAACGACTGCTGAATGCCTCTGTATATGGGTGTAAGGGAGCAAGAATTGGTACAGCCACAACAAAGGCAACTCTGTACATCAGCATGGTCAAGCAAGAAATATGAACTACAATAAAACCGAGAAAGAAGGAGACACAAGCTTTGGGGGGCTTCCTGTAGCTCATACTACTCTCATTTACAAGCAGAAATGGCTCATACTTCTAAAGATGCAGTTACCACAGTAACAAGGAGAGACCCCCCAAAGAAATGCTGCCACCTGGTGGCCCCCTTCGGGAACAGCAACCTTAAACCTTGGGCTGATGGACACTGACAAGGCGGCTGGGCTCGAGATGACACCTACATTTACAAAATGGCCAGGCATGGGTGGCACACTGAAAAAAAAAAAAAGAGAACAAACCACATGATCTTGGAGCAAACATCAACAGATAAATACTTAGTCAAAGCTTAGAAGGAAACCTCTGGAAATGTGCCTCATTTGCACTATTATCAGTAATTAGAAAAGTTACACTGCAATGTGATATCAGTACTGAGAAATCAAAAAGGCCACTATCCAAAAGTCTAAAGACAAGGAAGAGTAGAGCAATATTACTAAAGGGGACCTTTGTATGCCACTGGTGGGAGGTAAGTGGTTGGAACCTTTATGAGCATAATTGTCAAAGGGCTTTGAAATCACAAAATGAGACAGATAATGTCATATGGCAGTTCCACTCCCAGAGCATTTGAGAAATCAACAGATCAAGGAAAACACATGCCCACACCCACACCCCCACAAACATGCACTGCAGCAGCATTCATAATGCCCAAGTGATGAAAGGAAAGAGAATCATTGGGTGCAGAAGAGAAAGAAGCAGGACAGAGGGAATGCAAGGAAATATGACTCTGACATTATGAAAATGCAAAAAAATGCCATTTCCAGGGATATGCAGAAATCTAGAGTGAATCACAGTAAGTAAAGAAGGGAGGATTAAAGAGATATCACAACATATCCCTTCCAGAGGGATTAAAAAACATATTGATGGTAATGAGTACCCAAACAAAACTGAAATGGACTTATACTCCTGGTAAGAAAATTAGGGTTAGCAAAGGGTGTCACTGGGTGAGAGGGCAAAAGGGGAAGGCTGAAATAAAGCTATACCTACAAATACCTATGCAATTCATAATCCACATGGACCTCCTGTATCAAGAGACATGTACTCAACAGATTCTAAAAGATAGCTCTGACAATAACCACAGTTGAATACATCCAGGTATCTGTGGAAAGGAATGAGAAATTGTTTTCCTGCAACAACTACAATGGTGTAAATAATCCTAAATAAGAAATAAAGATTGACTTAAAGACAAACCTCAAAGGCTAAAAAGACAAAAGTTTTTGGTCACATCTTGTGTCTCATTCTACTCTCATTTACAACCACACCTGGGATAACCAGAGGCTGCTGTTACCATATTAACAAAAGGAGGGAATGGAGAAATGCTGCTGCCTTGTGGACATTTTCTCTAACAGCAACCTTAAAATGCCTGCTGATGGACACACTATTCACAACAGTGCTGAGCTCTAATCAGTACCCACCCTTAAGAAATTGCCAGGGCTCACATGGGGGAAAAAACTTAAGTAAACACAAGAGAAGCTAACAGGAAGAGAATATAAACAGGTAAACACAACTCTGTGTTTCTTTAGAAAAGCACATGACAGTTTGCACATAGGATGAATTCTAAGCGATACAAACATCTAAGCTGTAAGGACATTATCATCTCTGCTTGAGCATGGGAAAAGGCCACTGTCAAAAGCTGGACCTGGCATCAGTGGTGGAGTAACATTGGTACAGTGGATGCTTTATGGCACTGATGGGATGGACTTGGCAAGAGCCACTATGAGCATGACTAGAAAAGTGCAGTTCCCATGAAAGAAAAATAAACTTAAAAAAAAAATATATATATATATATATATATAAAGAGGTAGAGACAGTATGATAAATCAGGTCCTCTCCTGGAATATTTCAGATGTGAACAGATTTTGAACACCATAAACCCCAAACCGGGTCCTGTGGCACCATTCAGAACATGAATTGATGAAAGTAAAGATAGTCAACTTGGACAGAGGAATGGATAAAATAATGTGATATAGGTCCAGAATGAATTTTGAGTCAAGGATTGAAATAAGAACGTAGACTGTCTTCAGAGACAGAGATAAATCCAGACACCCTCCACTGAGTGAAGGAGGGTCGATTCAAAAAACATCATGGGATGAAACAGAGGTGGAAATCTAAAATCGACTGCCATGAGCACCCCCACAAAGGTGACGTGGACACCGAACCTGGCAAGAAACTTATGGATAACAGAGGGCCCTAGTGGTTGGAAAGGATACATCTGGAGCTTAGCATTAATTTCTTCCCACAGATACATATAGAATTCAGAATCCATGTAAACCTGCTGCAAAGAGTTGTAGACAAAACATGTTCTAATAACATGTAGGTGAAAACAAGCACAGCTGAATACACCAAGTACTCTCAGTGTCACGGAACAAGAATCTACACGTAAAACCAATGCATCCTTGTCAATCAGCTTCAGTAGAATAGGAACATTTACTTGAAATAATCCAAGAGTGAGGAGACACCAGGGTTGGTGGAATCCTCTGGCTTGTTCTATTCAAATGTACAACCAGGCCTGACAAAAACTCTCAGGCAGTGCAAGCCATCCTGAAACAGGATGAAATAAACCTTGCAGCATGGAGGATTTTCTCTGTAACTGCAGCCTTGAAACTATAGCTGATGGACATCAAGGCCACTGGACTCAACATGACACCTATCATTCAACATATCAGGGGTCACACAACCAAACATAAATAAATAAATAAATAAAATCACACACACAAAACAAAATTGGGACACTCTTTTGAAGAAAACATCAACAGGTAAATGCAATTCAAAGTGCTTTCAGAAAGCAAAAAGGCCATGAATAGCGCTCAATAGGGTTTCTTATCAGAGATTCAAAATCTAAGCTGTCATGAGACATCAACTCTGAGCAGTGGAAAAGGCCACCATGGAAAACAGTCCAGACCAGGAACGGTAGATTAACATTAGTCAGGGGGATCCTTTTATATTAATGGGGGCATATCATTGGGAGGGGAGAAGGGCATGACAACCCACTCCAGTATTTTTGCCTGGAGAATCCTATGGACAGAGGTGCCTGGCAGGCTACAGTCTGTGGGATCACAAAGAGTTGGACACGACTGAGTGACTAACACACACACACACATCAGTGGGAGGAGCCAGTATAAGGATCACTGTCCATGTGCCTTTATAGAAACAAGAGACAGAAAGTATGACAAGGTTTCTCCACTCCTAGGATGCTTCAGAAATACACAGATTTTGCAAACCACATGCTCCAGAGCATGTAAAGCAGCAACATTCCCAATGCCCAGAGATGAAAGTAAAGAAAGTATATAGGGATGGAGAGATGAGTCAATCAAGGCATGGGACACTGGTTCATGATGGAATATGACTCAGGCATTGAAACAAGGAAATATTGTTATTGTCAGAGGTACAGATAAGTGTGGTGATAATCAGAGTCAGTGAATAAGGGAAGATTAGAGAGAGGTTATATGATTTACCTGTCAAACGGAACTGACAATACTTCTGGCAGTGAGTGCCCTGAGTGAGGTAATACCGACACCCAGTGCTGGGAACTCCCTGATGCTTAGCAAAGGCGATGGGTGAGAGGAGGGCTTACATTGGAAGGCTGAAATTCATGGATTCCCAGAAATATCTGTCAAATACATAATCCACAGTGACTAATTTAACAAGAGTGATGTACTACATACTTTCTGAGAGCAGGTCAGAAGAAATAGCCACTGCTGAATATTTCTGTGTATTAGTATAAGGGAGAAAGAATCAGTACAACTTCACCAAAGGCAGCTCTGTACATCAGCTTTGTCAAACAAGAAATATGAACTACAGTAAAACAGACAAGGAAGGAGACACAAGCTCCAGGATTTGGTGATTGACAGGGAAGCAGGGCATGCTACAGTCCCTGGGGTCCCAAAGAGTTAGACAAGACTGAGTGATTGAATTGAAGTGACTGACATATACATTCAAAATCCTAATACAGACTCAAAATGGATGTACAATCCCAAGAGTGGTGTACTACACAAGTTGTAATAATATATCCAGGAAAACAACCACAGATGAGTACCTCTATGTATGGTTGAAGGGATACAAGAATACAGCTATAACAATGAAGCCATTTGAGTCAACATACATGGACCGAGAGATGATCATACTAAGTGAAGTGAGGCACAAAGGGAAAGAAAAATACCAAATATCACTTAAATGTGGGATCTAAGATATGACATAAATGAACACATGTGTGAAACAGAAACACACTCATGGACATAGAGAACAAACTTATGGTTTCCAAGGCTGAGAGAATTGGGGGAGCAATGGAGTAAAGACTGGGGTTAAGAGATAAAAACTAGAGTATATGGACTAGATTGACAAGTTCCTACTGTAGAGCACAGAGAAATATATTCAGTATCCTAGGATAAATCATAATGGAAATATATATGTGTGTGTATATATATATATATATATATAGGACCTCCCTGGCAGTCCAGTGTTTAAGACTCTACACTTCCATTGCAGAGGATGTAGATTCAATCCCTGGTCAGGGAACTAATTCCACACGCTGCACATTGTAGCCAAAAAAAAGAAAGGTTAAATAAACTGAGAGGATAACAGGCAGGAAGACCAGGGGTCTCCAAACGGAGGAAATAGCCTGCAAGTGTCAGACATTTTATCTCTCTTAAGCAGCAGGAGGAAACAAACTAGCGATACTTTTTCCTTTTCTATACAAATTTAAAAGGAGGTTTCTCTTAAAATTCTGTGTTGCCATAATGACACCTGGTTTCACCTGAAGTTAACCAATGCCTTTTTCTTATGGAAATGTTTATCTTAAGCTATGCTAAGGTACTATGCATTTACCCCAAACTCTGTCTTCAAGTCGGTTCCGCCTTTTGGGCTCAGAACCTACTTGATAAACCAGTATGTTATACTCTGATATTGTTCCTCTAATCTATGTAAATGAAACTATTTGTATGGTGATCTGCCCTTCTTCAAGATTCAAGTTAATCATTTTATGGCCCAAGATAAACCATTTGGAGCCAAGGTTATGCCAAAATACATCTTATGGGTGAGGGGCCTGGTGCCATTCTAAGTTTTGAGACATTCCTTTCTTTCATTAACAAACTGCTGGTGACTATATAACATCCAGCTGAAGACTAGCAGGGGGGTACTTTTCCTGTCCCCTTCTGATGCCTATGTCAGAAGTTTTCTCTATCTCCTTTATGCTTTAATAAAACTTTGTTACACAAAAGCTCTGAGTGATCAAGCCTCGTCTCTGGCCCCAGATTGAATTCTTCTCCTCTGGGGGCCAAGAATCCTGGCATCATAATTCAAAACGAATATATGTGTGTGTGTGTATACACACACAATGTATATATACACATATATGTGCATAACTGAATCACTTTGCTGTAAAGCAGAAATTAACACAACATTTTAAATCAACTATACTTCAATTAAAATGTAACATGACTGGGAAAAGAAAAGAGTGCTATATTTCATTGTATGTGAAGTTAACATTCAAAGAAAATTGCTGTAAAAACATGGCTCACTACTTAATGACAGGCTTGCTGAAATACTTAAGGAGACACATACTGATGTCTGCAATTTACCACAAAATGCACCAAGGAAAAATATTGATTAATGATTAGATAGAGGGGTGGATAAATGGATAGATAGATGAGAAAGGAAGTATTGTAAAATGTTTTCAAAACCAGACTTCTGTATATGCTATCTATAAGAGACCAGATGTGTATAAGAGACAGTATATATATAGGACCTCCCTGGCAGTCCAGTGTTTAAGACTCTACACTTCCATTGCAGAGGATGTAGATTCAATCCCTGGTCAGGGAACTAATTCCACACGCTGCACATTGTAGCCAAAAAAAAGAAAGGTTAAATAAACTGAGAGGATAACAGGCAGGAAGACCAGGGGTCTCCAAACGGAGGAAATAGCCTGCAAGTGTCAGACATTTTATCTCTCTTAAGCAGCAGGAGGAAACAAACTAGCGATACTTTTTCCTTTTCTATACAAATTTAAAAGGAGGTTTCTCTTAAAATTCTGTGTTGCCATAATGACACCTGGTTTCACCTGAAGTTAACCAATGCCTTTTTCTTATGGAAATGTTTATCTTAAGCTATGCTAAGGTACTATGCATTTACCCCAAACTCTGTCTTCAAGTCGGTTCCGCCTTTTGGGCTCAGAACCTACTTGATAAACCAGTATGTTATACTCTGATATTGTTCCTCTAATCTATGTAAATGAAACTATTTGTATGGTGATCTGCCCTTCTTCAAGATTCAAGTTAATCATTTTATGGCCCAAGATAAACCATTTGGAGCCAAGGTTATGCCAAAATACATCTTATGGGTGAGGGGCCTGGTGCCATTCTAAGTTTTGAGACATTCCTTTCTTTCATTAACAAACTGCTGGTGACTATATAACATCCAGCTGAAGACTAGCAGGGGGGTACTTTTCCTGTCCCCTTCTGATGCCTATGTCAGAAGTTTTCTCTATCTCCTTTATGCTTTAATAAAACTTTGTTACACAAAAGCTCTGAGTGATCAAGCCTCGTCTCTGGCCCCAGATTGAATTCTTCTCCTCTGGGGGCCAAGAATCCTGGCATCATAATTCAAAACGAATATATGTGTGTGTGTGTATACACACACAATGTATATATACACATATATGTGCATAACTGAATCACTTTGCTGTAAAGCAGAAATTAACACAACATTTTAAATCAACTATACTTCAATTAAAATGTAACATGACTGGGAAAAGAAAAGAGTGCTATATTTCATTGTATGTGAAGTTAACATTCAAAGAAAATTGCTGTAAAAACATGGCTCACTACTTAATGACAGGCTTGCTGAAATACTTAAGGAGACACATACTGATGTCTGCAATTTACCACAAAATGCACCAAGGAAAAATATTGATTAATGATTAGATAGAGGGGTGGATAAATGGATAGATAGATGAGAAAGGAAGTATTGTAAAATGTTTTCAAAACCAGACTTCTGTATATGCTATCTATAAGAGACCCACCTCAAACCAAGGGACACATAGAGAGTGAAAGTGAAGGTCTGGAAAAAGGTATTTCATGCAAATGGAGACCAAAAGAAAGCAGGAGTAGCAATACTCATATCAGATAAAACAGGCTTTGAAATAAAGGCCATGAAACGAGACAAAAAAGGACACTACATAATGATCAAAGGATCAATCCAAGAAGAAGATACAATTAAAATATATATACACCCAACATAGGAGCATGAACCAGGAAGAAATAGATAATCTTAACAGACCCATCACAAGCACGGAAATTTAAACTGTAGTTAAAAATCTTCAAACAACTCAACAACAGCAACAAAAATCCCAGGACCAGATGGTTTATTCACCCTCATGGTTACCCTGGCCACCTAGAAAAAACAAGAGAGGGAGTACAGAACAGCAATGGCTTGGGGAAGAGGGTGAAGATGGGTGGGAACAATGGCTTCAGAAGAAGAGAATGTGGGCAGAGAAAAGGAATATGCCAGGCAAGGACAGAAGGGGTCTTATGTGGCAGTATCAACGGGCAAGAGGAGCTTGGGTGGATTCAACTCACCTTGACACATCTTTTGGACCTCAGTTGATAGGAGGTCTTCATCTTTTCCTCTTGGGTATCTGGAGTTGGCTGTTCCATAACTGCTGTAGAGCCTTGTGTCTTCCCAGTCAACTTAGTCATTTTGAAGACTCCCAGTGGTCTTCTCCAGAGTCCCTGAGCACCCCTATATATACCCCTCCCCAGGGGGTCACACCCTTATGCTTTATGAGGTCAACAAGTCATATCCCCAGCCAATGGTTGCCCTGGGTAAGTCTTGACATTACAAAGCCCCATCCTGATACCTCCATGGGAGAATAGAGAGCAACTCAAATGGTTTAGTGGGGGAAATGAGGCATCTTTATTCCCCTTAAGAGCCCTTCAAACTTGCCTGCCATCCTCATCTCTCTAAGTCAACTCTGATGGATCACATGGCAGGGAGAGTGTGTCTCCTCCAAATCTTGCCTCACAGACACACTATTCAGGCTTTCATTCTGTTCTCCTTCACCTTTCACCATTACCTAGTTTTTAATATCTTGCCTAAAATCCCTCCATGATAATTAGGCTGTATTGCAGTGTCTGTAGAAATAAGGATCATTCCACTTTCCTCCTATAAGGTGGTCTTAAAGCACCTTGAAGACCATTTAATTCTGGGCCACCTACCAGAAACCTTTTCCATCCCTCCTCCTTTTCTCAGTGTTCACATAGCTCTCCTCAGTTTTCTAGTTTCCAATCTGAAACCCCTGTCTTCAGGCTGTGAGACTGCACTGAATACACTTGCCCTTGCTCCACTTGGAGCTGTCTTGCTTCAAGTCTAGGACTCATGGTCACCTCACTAGGTGGACTACTCAGGCTTGGGTTTTAAGAGGCTGATGGGGATGGGGCAGATAAATGCATGCTTCAGGTTGTGCTGGGTGATCCTAAGGAGGAAATGACCACCTGCAACTGATTAGTATTCCCATAAAGGGGTGGTCCTTGACCAGAGGCACATGAGCCTCTTGTGCAAAGGTCTTCTCAACATGTGCCATCAAAAATCTCTTTTCTCATCTTGTTTTCCTGCTGGCACCTCCATTGGAGCTTACCTCACAGTCAAAACCATGGTGGAATTCATTTCCATGAATGGCTACCAGAAGCTTCCAGCTTACTTGAGGAAACACTGAGTAATCATGTTCTGCCCATCTAGTTCCCAAGGTCTCTCATTGAGGTTGTTGGCTCTGGAGGAAAGGGGAATGAATTGTGCAGTTCACCACAGTCCTTGTGTTCCTAATTGACAAGCAGGGTCAGCCAGGCTGAGATGTGCGCCTGGGGACACAGTTTGTTGACCTAGTGGGACTTCCTGGGTTTCCTGTGAAGTGCTCACATCCTGTTGTCCACTGGTTGCTTATTCCCCCAGGATGCATCACACTGCTTATAATTTTACAAGGTTGAACAAAGCACACCATAAACAAACCCAAAAGATGACTCTTAAAATTTTTAGAACAAAGAGCCTAAAACATGATAGAAAAATGTGAAAAAGACATGAGCCAACAGCTGATAAGAAAGATGTACCACTTGCCTTTAACTTTATTAAGACATGTTTAAAAGACATGAGCAACCAATTGACAAGAAAGATATGGCAGTAGCCCCTAACCACATTAAAAAGATATTTATCTCACTAAGGTAAGAAAAATCATATTAAATTTTCCTTGAGAAATCAAACTGACCCAGAAGTGGCATAGATTTTAGAAATTGCAGGCAGAGACATTAAAATACTTGGAATAACTGTTTTGTATGTTGTAAAATTAAGTATAGACATGGAAATCATAAAATAGACCCAATTTCATTATATATATATGAAAAATAACTATAGAGTCAGATGACAAACACTGTGGATAGAATAAGTGACAGATTATACAGGGCAACGGGAGAAAATTATGCACTTGAAGAGGTAGCAATAGGAAGTGTACAGAATGAAGGACAGACTATAGCAATATATACAAAGATGACACAGCATAATCTATTGATTTTTGTCCCCCTAAGAATGCAGAAGTTGTTAAACATTTGAAAATTAATCAGTGTAATTCAACTTACTAATGAACTAAAAGTGAAACACAATAGGGTCATCTTGATAAATGCTGAAAAATAAGTTGATCAAATCTAATATCTATTCCTGAGTAGTGAAGATCCACTGTAGGAGGGCATGGCAACTCACTTCAGTATCCTTGCCTGGAGAATCCCCAAGGCCAGAGGAGCCTGTTGAGCTACACTCCATGGGGTCGCAAAGAGCTGGACACAACTGAGCAACTGAGCACATTCTGTTAAAAAAAAAAAAATCTCTTAGCAAGCTAGAAAAAGAAAACTTCCTCTACCTGATGAACTGTATAACTAACATCACACTTTATGGTAGAAAACTGAGTGCTTTACTTCTAAGATCAAAATCAAAAGATGTCCACTCTCATTATATTGAATTTCTGTCCATGAAGTCATATTAGAAAATGATAGAGAAGTTATCCAGTTTGGAAAAGAAGACTGTTTTATTTGTCAGTGACGTCTATGTAAAATATCCAATGAACTCTATAACAACAACAGAATAACTAATGCAGCATGCAATAGTTCACATGCCCATGAGTAGGTCATATGATGATTATATTTTTACTTTCTTAAGGAGCTGCAATGCTGTTCACCATAGTGGGGGTACCAATTTACATCCCCACCAAAAGTGCGAGAGGGTTCCCTTTTCTCCACACCCTCTCCAAAAAATTGTTTGTAGAATTTCTGATGTGGGCTATTTGGACTGGTGTGAAGTAATATCTCATTGTAGTTTTGATTTGCATTTCTCTGGTAACAAGTGATGTTGAACATCTTTTCAAGTGTTTGTTGGCCATCTGTATGTCTTCTTTGGAAAAATGTCTATTTAGATCTGCCCATTTACTGCTTTTTTTTTTTTAAATCCTGGGCTACATGTGCTGTTTGTATATTTTGGAGAATAATGCCATGATAACTAATGAGAACTATCTGTGTAGCACAGGTAACTGTCCTCAGTGCCATGTGGTGACCTAAATGGGAAGAAAACTGAAAAAGGATGATGCATACATATATATATATAAATACACACATACATGCAACTGACCCACTTTGCTGTACAGCAGTAAATAACACAACACTGTAAAGCAACTACATGTGCACATACTGATGGCTCCATTTATAGAGAGTTATAGATGAGGCAAAGCTAATGTTTACTGATAGAACTGAGGACAGAGGCTGCATCAGGGAAGTGCAGTGTGGGGAAGGGGCACAAGAGATTTTCTAGGATGGTGGGAAAAAAATACTGCAGTGAACATCATATATATAATCTTTGTGAAATTGCATAAAAACTTCTGCAATATAAATTCCAAACAAGGTCTTGCTAATTGGCTCCATATGTTGATAAATTTACTAGATACTGTCAAATTGTCCTTCAGAAAGCTGCATCACTTTATGCTTTCACAACAACATATGAGCACTCATTTTCTAACCTCTCATCTTCAATTTGGAGGAAACATTTAGTATCATTCAATGCTTTCATTGAACTTTTAGCAATTTCCATGGTGAGAAATCGCATTCCATTATTGTTTTGGTTTGCATTTCTTTCATTACCAATTATGTTCTACATTTCCTCCTGTTTTCTGGTAATCTTTATTTTTCTTCTCAGTAATTTGCATTTCTTTCTTTCCTTTGTTTACTTCGTGTTTGTCTTCTACTGGGTTTTTCATCTTCTTTTCTTATTTTAACTTTTGAACTCTGCATAAATTATGTAAACATGCCCTTTGCCAGCTATCTTCCAATTGCCAGTATTTTTCAATTGCCATTTTACAATTCCTTGTTTAGTAATTATTTACCCATGCAGGAATTTTTCTGCAAAGTGTTCATTTTCCCTTTTGAGCTATTGGACAAATATCAGTTGAATTAAGAAATTTAAATAACTGAGAAAAACTCCAGGGAAGGAGAGGGTGTATGTTGAAAGATTGCAGGGAAGTGGGGCAACTCTCTCTGGGTTTACCTGTATGCCTTTCCATATGTACTTTTCAATGAACTATTTACTTTATCCTGAAATACACACACACACACACACACACACACATATATATATAAAGAGAAAAAATGAAGTGGAGGTGGGTAGTGCCATGATGGGCCAAGATGAAGCCAGGATGGGTAGGGCTGCACCTTGGTGTTCCAAACATAGGAGTCAGCCATAGGTTTAGTCAGACCTGTGAAGCCAATGGGTATATGTCTCTAGAGCTGTGATTGGAGGACCCTGTGATTCCCAACAGGTGCACAAAGCCAAGATCACCAGGAGAGGAGCACAAGCAGAACGATGATGCTGCCCAGGAGGCCTGTCACCATTGGGCCAAAGGCAAGGTGATGCTACTTTTATTATTGAAAATGTAGTCTGTGGATATTGGGAAAAGAACTTGGTCAGGGCATGGAGTGTGAAAAAGTAAATAAAAACCATGTTTAATTTCACTACAGTTCATATTTTGGGGCTTCCTTGGTGGCTCACTGGTAAAGAACCCACCTGCCAATGCAGGAGTCAGGAATTAGAAACCTGGGTCAGAAAGAGCCCCTGGAGAAGGGATTGGTAACCCACTTCAGTATTCTTGCCTGGAGTGCCCCATGGACATAGGAACCTGGTGGACTACAGTCTATGGGGTTGCAAAAAAATCAGACGTGACTGAGCACACAGTATTTTAGCCTATCTCCTCTGCATCTTTTTTCAGCTCATATTTTTTAAATGTGAAATTATGCTTCATGTGCATTTTGGTTTTCATTGTCCTTTGCTCTGTACTTTCCCCAACACTTTATTATAAAATTTTCCAAACATACAACGAGGTTGAACATGTTTTCTACCTAACACACAAAGACTTCCCACCTAGATTCTACTGTAACTATTTTATAATACTTCCATCCCATCCATCAGGTCTTCCTCTACCCATAAGTTTCTTGCTAGGTTGGATGTCCACTTCACCTTTGTGTGGGTGCTCACTGCTGTGGCTTTTTGTATCCCACCTCTTGGTTGCACCCCATGATATTTCTTGAATTGACCATCCTTCACTCAGCATGATGACCAGTACATTTATCTCTATCTTCAGATCTGCCACTTTCATATTTCAATCCTTGATTCATAATTCATTCTAGACCTGTATCACATTTCTATGTCCATTCCTCTGTCTAGGTATGCCATCTTTACTTCCATCTCTTCGATGTTCTGAATGTTCCTGTGGGATCCAGTTTGGGGTGTGTGGTGTTTGAAATCTGTTCACTTCTGAAATATTCCAGGAGACGATCTGATTTATCATACTGTCTCTACCTCTTCAATTATTTATTTATTTTTCTCTCATGGGAGTGCACTTTTTTAGTCATGCTCATAGTGGCTCTTACCAGGTCCATCCCATCAGTACCCTAATGCGTCCACTGTACTAACGTTACTCTGCCACTGATGCCAGGTCCAGCTTTTAACAACGGCCTTTTTCCATGCTCAGGCAGAGATGATAATGTCCTTGCAGCTTACATGTTTGTGTCTTTGAATTCACCGTATGTGTAAATTGTCATGCATTTTTTTAAAGAAACATGTAATTGTGTTTACCTGTTCATATCCTCTTCCTGTTAGCTTCCCCTGTGTTTACTTGAGTTTTTCCCCCTGTATGAGCCCTGGCAACTCGTTAAGGGTTCACACTATTCACAGCACGTCTGTGAATGGTGTGTCCATCAGCAGGCATTTTAAGGTTGCTGTTAGACAAAATGTCCACAGAGTGGCAGCATTTCTTCATTCCCTCCTCTTGTGGCTATGATAAAAGCACCCTGGGTGGTTATCCAGGGCCTGGTTGTAAATGAGAGTAAAATGAGACACAAGGAGTCACCAAAAACTTTTGTCTCTCTATTCTTTGAGGTGTTTCTTTAAGTGATATATATTTTTTTAATTTATTTTCATTGGAGGTGAATTACTTTACAATACTGTAGTGGTTTTGCCATACATTGACATGAATCAGCCATGGGTGTACATGTGTTCCCCATCCTGACCCTCCCTCCCACCTCCCTCCCCATCCCACTCCTCAGGGTCATTCCAGTGCACCAGCCCTGAGCACTCTGTCTCATGCATCAAACCTGGACTGGTGATCTGTTTCACATATGATAATATACATGTTTCAATGCTATTCTCTCGAACCATCCCATCCTCGCCTTCTCCCACAGAGTCTAAAAGTCTGTTCTTTACATCTGTGTCTCTTTTGCTTTCTCACACCTAGGGTCATCATTACCATCTTTCTAAATTCCATATATATGCGTTAATATACTGTACTGATGTTTTTCTTTCTGACTTACTTTCTCTGTATAATAGGCTGCAGTTTCATCCACCTCATTAGAACTGCTTCAAATGCATTCTTTTTAATAGCTGAGTAATATTCCATTTGTATATGTACCACAGCTTTCTTATCCATTTGTCTGCCAATGGAAATCTAGGTTGCTTCCATAAGTCTACAAATGATATTTTGTTTTTTTATTTAAGACTATTTACACTGTTGTAGTTTTTGCAGGGACACAGTTTCTCCTTCCGTTCCGCACATAACTGGAGATATTCACCTATTGAGCACATTCCTCTTGATACAGGAGGTCCTGTGGATTATGAATTGCACAAGTATTTGTGGGTATAGCTTTATTCCAGCCTTCACCTTTCAGCCTCTCACCCACAGACTCCCTTTGCTAACCATAATTTTCCTACCAGGAGTGTAAATACATTTCACTTTTGTTTGGATATTCATCGCCATCAATTTTTTTTAATCCCCCCTGGAAGGTACATGATGTGATATCTCTTTAATCCACACTTCTTTGCTTACTGGGCTTCGCTCTAAATTTCATTTAGGGAAAAAATGGCATTTTTTTTTTTGCATTTTCATAAGGTTGGAGTCATATTTCATTGGGTATCTCTATCTCATTTCTTTCTCTTTTTGTCTGCACTCAACAATTCTCTTTCCTTTAATCTCTTAGGTGTTGTGAATGCTGCTGCAGTACATGTTTGTGCAGGTGGGCTTGTGGGCCTGTGTTTTCCATAATCTTTTGATTTCTCAAATAATCTAGGAATAGAACTGTCATATGACATCATATGTCTCATTTTGTGATTCCCAGACCCTTTGACAGTCATACTCATAAGGAGATGTGTATAAGAGACAGTCTTCATTCCCTCCTCTTGTGGCTATGATAAAAGCACCCTGGGTGGTTATCCAGGGCCTGGTTGTAAATGAGAGTAAAATGAGACACAAGGAGTCACCAAAAACTTTTGTCTCTCTATTCTTTGAGGTGTTTCTTTAAGTGATATATATTTTTTTAATTTATTTTCATTGGAGGTGAATTACTTTACAATACTGTAGTGGTTTTGCCATACATTGACATGAATCAGCCATGGGTGTACATGTGTTCCCCATCCTGACCCTCCCTCCCACCTCCCTCCCCATCCCACTCCTCAGGGTCATTCCAGTGCACCAGCCCTGAGCACTCTGTCTCATGCATCAAACCTGGACTGGTGATCTGTTTCACATATGATAATATACATGTTTCAATGCTATTCTCTCGAACCATCCCATCCTCGCCTTCTCCCACAGAGTCTAAAAGTCTGTTCTTTACATCTGTGTCTCTTTTGCTTTCTCACACCTAGGGTCATCATTACCATCTTTCTAAATTCCATATATATGCGTTAATATACTGTACTGATGTTTTTCTTTCTGACTTACTTTCTCTGTATAATAGGCTGCAGTTTCATCCACCTCATTAGAACTGCTTCAAATGCATTCTTTTTAATAGCTGAGTAATATTCCATTTGTATATGTACCACAGCTTTCTTATCCATTTGTCTGCCAATGGAAATCTAGGTTGCTTCCATAAGTCTACAAATGATATTTTGTTTTTTTATTTAAGACTATTTACACTGTTGTAGTTTTTGCAGGGACACAGTTTCTCCTTCCGTTCCGCACATAACTGGAGATATTCACCTATTGAGCACATTCCTCTTGATACAGGAGGTCCTGTGGATTATGAATTGCACAAGTATTTGTGGGTATAGCTTTATTCCAGCCTTCACCTTTCAGCCTCTCACCCACAGACTCCCTTTGCTAACCATAATTTTCCTACCAGGAGTGTAAATACATTTCACTTTTGTTTGGATATTCATCGCCATCAATTTTTTTTAATCCCCCCTGGAAGGTACATGATGTGATATCTCTTTAATCCACACTTCTTTGCTTACTGGGCTTCGCTCTAAATTTCATTTAGGGAAAAAATGGCATTTTTTTTTTTGCATTTTCATAAGGTTGGAGTCATATTTCATTGGGTATCTCTATCTCATTTCTTTCTCTTTTTGTCTGCACTCAACAATTCTCTTTCCTTTAATCTCTTAGGTGTTGTGAATGCTGCTGCAGTACATGTTTGTGCAGGTGGGCTTGTGGGCCTGTGTTTTCCATAATCTTTTGATTTCTCAAATAATCTAGGAATAGAACTGTCATATGACATCATATGTCTCATTTTGTGATTCCCAGACCCTTTGACAGTCATACTCATAAGGGCTCTGACCACTTACCTCCCACCAGTAGAATATAAGGGTCCCATTTACTAATACTGCTCTACTCTTTCTTGTCTGTATGGTTTTGGATAGTGGCCTTTTTTATTTCATATTGATATCACCTTGCTGTTTAAAATTTCGTATCACTGATAAGAAAGCAAATGAGTCACATTCCCAGAGCCTTCTTTCTAAGCATTAAATTGCATTTGCCTGTTGAAGTTTCCCTTCTGATCGTGTGGTTTGTTCTCGTTTTTATTTCAGTGTACGACCCCTGGCCATTTTATAAAGGTAAGTGTCATTTAGAGCCTGCCTGCTTTCAGTGTCCATCAGTCCAAGGTTTAATGTTGTTGTTCCTGAGAGTGACCAGTGGCAGCACTTCTTCGAGTTCTCCTCCTGTTACTATGGTAACTGCATCTTTAGAGGTATGTGACATTTGTGCTTGAAAATGAGAGTAGAATGAGCTAGAAGAAACCCATGGAAGTTTGAGTCCCCTTCCTTCTCAGTTTTCTTGTAGTTCATATTTCTTGTTTAACGAAGCTGATGTACAGAGTTGCCTTTGTTGTAGCTCTACTGATTCTTGCTCCCTTACATGGATACACAGAGGCATTCAGCAGTGGTTATTTCCTCTGATTTGCTCTCAGAAAGTGTGTAGTACATCATTCTTGCTATGTCGATCCCTGTGGATTATGTATTTGACAGGTATTTCTTGCAATCCGTGAATTTCAGCCTTCAAATGTAAGCTTTCCTCTCACCCATTCCCTTTGCTAAGCATCAGGGAGTTCCCAGCACTGGGTGTCCATCTCACCTCCGTTGGGGTACTCACTGCCAGCAGTATTGTCTTTCCCATTTGAAAGGTAAATCCTATGACATAGCTCTAATCTGCCCTTCTTCACTGACTCTGATTATCACCACACTTGTCTGTACCTCTGACAATGACATTATTTTCTTGTTTCAATACCTGAATCATATTCCATCATGAACCTGTGTCCCATTTCTTGATCTGCTGATCTCTCTGTCCCTGCGTATTTTCTTTACTTTCATCTCTTAGCAATGGGAATGCCCCTGCAGTGCATGCTCTGGGGTGTGTGGCTTTAAAAATCTGTGTATTTCTGAGATGTCTTTGGAATGGAGAGGCAATGTCATACTTTCTGCCTCTTTTTTTCTATAAAGGCACTTGGACAGTGAATCTTATACTGGATCCTCCTGCTGTTATTCCCCCACTACTATAAAATGATCCCCCTGACTAATGTCAACCTACCATTTCTGGTCTGGAGTGTTGTCCATGGTGGCCTTTTCTAGTGCTAAGAGTTGATGGCTCATGGCTGTTTAGCTGTTATATCTCTGATAAGAAATCCTATGGAGCACTGTTCATGGGCTTTTGGCTTTGGGAAAGTATTTTGAGCTGTATTTACCTGTTGATGTTTTCTTCTGAGAGTTTCCCGGTTTTGTTTTTGTTTTTTGCTTGTTTGTTTGGTTTTTTGTTTATTTTTATTTACTTATTCACTTTTGGATGTGTGACTCCTGACATGTTCAAGGGTAAGTGTTATGTCCAGTCCATCAGTGATAGGTTTCAGGCTGTGGTTACAGAGAACAGCCTCCATGCTGCAAGGTTTCTTTATTCTGTCCTCTTTTAGGTTGGCCTCCACCACCTTGGAGCATTTGTCAAGCCTTGTTATACATTACAATAGAATGAGCTAGAGAATGCCACCAAACCTAGTGTCTCCTCACGCTTGGATTTTATTTTAACTTAAAGTTTCTATTCTATTTAAGTTGACTGGCAAGGATCCTTCTGTTTTATGTGTACAGATTCTTGTTCCATGGCACTGAGAGTACCAGATCTATTCAGCTGTGCTTGTTTTCCCTACATGAGATTAGAAAGTGTTTCAAATGCCCCTCTTGTTGAAGTTGGTTTAACATGGATTCCATATATTATATGTATCTTTGGGAAGAAATTAACTCCAAGTTCCATATGTACCCCCTCCATCCACCAGAGTCCTCTGCTTCCCATAAGTTTCTTGCCAGGTTGGATATCCATTTAACCTTTGTGTGGGTGCTCATTGCTGTGGATCTTTGTATCCCACCTCTCCGTTACATCCCATGATGTAACTTGAATCGACCCTCCTTCACTCAGTGTGATGATCTCTGAATTTTTCTCTATCCAAAGTGAAATGGTCACCCAGTGCTGGGAACACACTGATGCTTAACAAAGGGGATGGGTGAGAGGAGGCTGAAAATCATGGATTCCCAGAAGTACCTGTCAAATACATAATCCACAGGGACCGACTTAGCAAGAGTGATGTACTACACACTTTCTGAGAGCAGATCAGAGGAAATAAACTGCTCCTAAATGCCTCTGTGTACCGGTGTAAGGGAGCAAGAATCAGTATAGCTACAACAAAGGCAATTCTGTATATCAATTTTGTCAAACAAGAAACATGAACTACAATAAAACCAAGAAGAAAGGAGGCACAAGCTTTCAGGGGCTTCCTCTAACTCATTCTACTCTCATTTACAATCAGAAATGGCGAATACCTCTAAAGATGCAATTCCCATGATAACAAGAGGAGAATCCAAAGAAATGCTGCTACTTTGAGGCCATATTCGGGAACAGCAACTTTAAACCTTGGGCTGATGGACACTGCTTATTCACGAGGTGGTCGGGCAATAAATGACACCTACCCTTACAAAACGGCCAGGGTTCGCACACCAAAATAAAAGCAAGAGCAAACCATACGATCAGGAAGGAAACGTCAACAGGTAACTGCAATTCAATTAAGACAGATGGGTCTGGAAATGTTCCTCATTTGGCTTTTTGTCAGTGATACAAAAAGTTAAACTGTAAAGGGATAGCACTAATGAGAAATCAAAAAGGCCACTATTGATATCTTCTGATTCTGTTAAGTCCATACAATTTCTGTCTTTTATTATGCCCATCTTTGCATGAAACGTCCCTTGGTATTTCTAATTTTCTTGAAGAGATCTTTACTCTTTCCTACTATATTGTTTTCCTCTATTTCTATACATTGATCACTGAGGAAGTCTTTCTTATCTCTCCTTGCTATTCTTTGAAACTCTGCATTCAAATGTGTATAACTTTTCTTTTCTCCTTTGCCTTTTACTTCTCTTCATTTTACGGCTGTTTATAGGGCCTCCTCAGACAACCATTTTGCCTTTTTGTATTTCTTTCTCTTGGGGATGGTCTTGATCACTGCCTCCTGTACAATGTCATGAACCTCTGTCCACAGTTCTTCAGACACTCCAGATCTAACCCCTTGAATCTATTTCTCACTTCCATGGTATAATTCAGGTCATACCTGAATTGTCTAGGAGTTTTCCCTACTTTCTTCAATTTATGTCTCAATTTAGCAACAAGGATTTCATGATCTAATCCACAGTCACCTCCTGGCCTTCTTTTTGTTGACTGTATAGAGATTCTCTGTCTTTGGCTGCAAAGAGTATAATCAATCTGATTTCAGTATTGACCACCTGGTGATGTCCATTTGTAGAGTCTTCTTGTGTTGTTGGAAGAGGGTGTTTGCTATGACCAGTGTGTTCTCTTGGCAAAACTCTATATTCTTTGACCTGCTTCATTCCACATTCCAAGTTCAAATTTGCCTGTTACTCCAGGTGTTTCTTGTCTTTCTACTTTTGCATTCCTGTCCCCTATAATGAAAAGGACATCTTTTGGGGTTGTTAGTTCTAGAATGTCTTATAGATCTTCATAAAACCATTCAGCTTCAGCTTCTTCAGCATTACTGGTCAGGGCATAGACTTGGATTACTGTGATATTAAATGGTTTGCCTTGGAAATGAATGGATATCATTCTGTCATTTTTGAGATTGCACCCAAATACTGCATTTCAGACTCTTTTGTTAGCTATGATAGCTACTCCATTTCTTCTAAGGGATTCTTGCCCACAGTAGTAGATATGTTTATCTGAGTTAAATTCACTCATTCCAGTCCATTTTAGTTCCCTGATTCCTAAAATGTCGATGTTCACTCTTGCCATCTCCTGTTGACCACTTCCAATTTTCCTTGATTATGGACCTAACATCAAAGGTTCCTATGCATTATTGCTCTTTACAGCATCAGATTTACTTCTATTACCAGTCACATCCACAACTGAGTGCTGTTTTTGCTTTGGCTCCATCTCTTCATTCTTTATGGAGTTATTTCTCCACTGATCTCCAGTAGCATATTGGGCACTTACTGACCTGGAGAGTTCATCTCTCAGTGTCCTCTTTGCCTTTTCATACTGTTCCTGGGGTTCTCAAAGCAAGAATACCAAGGGTATTTGCTATTCCCTTCTCAAGTGGACCACGTTTTGTCAGAACTCTCCACCATGACCACTCCATCTTGGGAGGCCCTGCATAGCATGGCTCATAGTTTCATTGAGTTAGACAAGACTGTGGTCCATGTGATCAGATTGGTTAGTTTTCTGTGATTGTGGTTTTCCATCTGTCTTCCAGCTGATGGAGAATGATAAGAGGCTTATGGAAGCTTCCTAATGGGAGAGACTGACTGAGGGGGAAACTGGGTGTTGTTCTGATGGCCAGGGCCATGCTCAGTAAATCTTTAATCCACTTTTCTGTTGATGGATGGGGCTATGTTCCCTCCCTGTCATTTGACCTGAGGCCAAACTATGGTAGAGTTAATGAAGATAATGGTGACCTCATTCAAAGGTCCCAAGCACACAGTGATACACTCAGTGCCCCCAACCCTGCAGCAGGCCACTGCCAACCCACACCTCTGCCAGAGACTCCTGGACACTCACAAGCAAGTCTGAGTCAGACTCTTGTGAGGTCACTGCTCCTTTGTCCTGGGTCCTAGTGTGCACAAGGTTTTGTTTGTGCCCTCCAAGAGTCTGTTTCCCAGTCCTGCGTAAGTTCTGGTGGCTCTATGGTGGGGTTAATGGTGACCTCCTTCAAGAGGGCTTATGCCATACCAAGGCCTGCTGAACCCAGAGCCCCTGTCCCTGAAGCAGGCCACTGCTGACCCACACCTCCATGGAAGATAGTCAAACACAGTTCTGTCTCAGTCTCTGTGGGGTCTCTGGGTTCCAGTGCACACAAGGTTTGTTTGAGCCCCCTGAGTGTTTCTGGTAGATATGGAGTTTGATTCTAAATGCAGTTTACCCATCCTACTGTCTTTCTGGGGCTTCTCTGTCTTTGGACGTGGGGTATTGTGAAATATTCTGGACTGATTTCCTTTAGGATTGATGGGTTTGATCTCATTGCAGTCCAAGGGACTCTCCAGAGTAAATGTGGGAATGAATAAATATATTTTGTGCATATGCTTCACTCTTGTGGAGAAATAGAATACTTATGAATGTAATTTCTAAAACCCAGATGTATTCTCTCATATGTATATGTGTGTATGAATCAATATTTACAGTGCTTTTGCTGCCCTTTTGTGGAGAAATAGAAGAATGATTATGAATGTAATTTATAAAATCCAGATGCATTCTTTACATATTGAAAAAGATACTGCATAACTTTTAAAAAATTAATACATGCTCATAAGAGAAAATGTAAAATTGACAAAATAATACAAAGAGAGAAAGGGGAAAAAACCATGGTATCACTTTACCATTAGCTCAGAATTCTGAGTTCCTGGGAGAGGGAGATAAAAAGACGAGGGTGTGTTAGTTCTTTTAGAATAAAATCACCTTTACTGCTGTTAGAATGCTAACATAGAACTTGGATTTGATACTTGACTCTTGCTTTGTTTACTTATCATTAACCCTATACTTTTTAAAATACCCAGTAATTTGAGCCCCTGTTTAGAGACTGTTTGCTTCAAGTTTTTTTTTTCTTCTTCTGCTTTTGGTAAGATTAAGAAAATTTGCATGTTTTGTCTATGGTAAACAGTGCTGCAATGAACATTGGGGTACATGTATCTTTTGGAATTAAGGTTTTCTCCAGTAATGTGGCCAGGAGTAACATTACTGTGTCATATGGTAATACTATTTTAAGTTCTTAAGGAGCTGCCATACTGTTCACCATAGTGGCAGTACCAATCTATAAGCCCACTGACAGTGCAAGAGGGTTCCCTTTTCTCCACAGCCTCTATAGGAATTATTGTTTCAGTTATACACATATGTGCATATAGATACATTGTGTGTATATATATATCTTTTATTTAATCTTTTTTTTAGGGGGGGCTATACTGTGCGGTATGTGGGATTACTTCTCTGACCAGGGCTTGAACCTGCAACCCCTGCAGTGGAAGTGTGGTGTCTTATCCACTGGACTGCCAGAGAAGTCCCATATATATTCTTTTCCATTATGATTTATCATAGGATACTGAATATAGTTCTCTGTGCTCTATAGTAGGAACTTGTCTACCCATTCCATGTACTCCAGTTTATAGCTCTTAACCCAAGTCTCTTACTCCATCNGAGATCAGTCCTGGGTGTTCATTGGAAGGACTGATGCTGAGGCTGAAACTCCAATACTTTGGCCAGCTCATGAGAAGTGTAGACTCATTGGAAAAGACCCTGATGCTGGGAGGGATTGGGGGCAGGAGGAGAAGGGGACAACAGAGGATGATGTGGCTGGATGGCATCACTGACTCGATGCACATTAGTTTGGGTGAACTCCGGGAGTTGGTGATGGACAGGGAGGCCTGGAGTTCTGCGATTCATGGGGTCATAAAGAGTCAGACACGACTGAGCAACTGAACTGAACTGAACAGGAAAAAAACATTAAAAATAGAAACATATGGAGTCTAAACAATATGCTTCTG
Source organism: Neotragus moschatus (assembly GCA_006410615.1). Lineage (NCBI taxonomy): Eukaryota > Metazoa > Chordata > Mammalia > Artiodactyla > Bovidae > Neotragus > Neotragus moschatus. The sequence continues at coordinate 71,336 of SJYA01003275.1, read as the reverse complement.
AATAACCAACGAATCACAAAAGAAATCAAAATATGCATAGAAACGAATGAAAATGAAAATGTGACAACCCAAAACCTATGCGATTCAGTAAAATCAGTGCTTAGGGGAAAGCTTATAGCAATACAAGCTTAAGTCAAGAAATAAGAGAAAAATCAAATAAATGACAACTTTATACTTAAAGCAACTAGAAAAAGAAGAAATTGAGAACCCCTGGGTTAGTTAAAGGAAAGAAATTATAAAAATTAGTGCAGAAATAAATAAAAAAAGAAACAAAGGGGACTATAACAAAAATCAACAAATCTAAAAGCTGGTTCTTTCAGAAGATAAATAAAATAGACAAACCATTAGCCAGATTCATCAAGGAAAAAATGGAGAAGAATCAAATCCACAAAGTTAGAAATGAAAAGGGAGAAATAACAACAGAGAACTCAGAAATACAAAGGATCATAAGAGACTACTATCAGCAGCTATGACAATAAAATGGTCAACCTGGAGGAAATGGACAAACACATAGAAAAGTATAACCTTCCAATCCTGAACCAGGATGAAACAGAAAATCTTAACAGATCTATTAGAACCACAGAAATCAAAACTGTAATCAAAAATCTTCCAACAAACAAAAGCCCTGGACCATATGGCTTCACAGGTGAATTCTACCAAAAGTTGAGAGAAGAGCTAACACCTATCCTACTCAAACTCTTCCAGAAAATTTCAGAGGAGGATAAACTTCCAAACTCATTTTATAGGCCTCTGTCACCATAATCACCAAACCAAAGATGTTATAGAAAAAAAAAACTATAGGCCAATATCACTGATGAACCTAGATGAAAAATCCTAAACAAAATTCTAGCAAACAGAATCCAACAACATATTAAAAAGATCAGACATCATGACCAAGTGGGCTTTATCCCAGGGATGCAAGGATTCTCCAATATTCACAAATCAATGAATGTAATACACCACATTAACAAATGGAAAAGTAAAATCCATATGATTATCTCCATAGATTCAGAGAAAGCCTTTGACAAAAGTCAACATCCATTTGTGTTAAAAGCCCTCCAGAAAGAAGACATAGAAGGAACATACCTCAACATAATAAAAGCATATATGATAAACCCACAGCAAACATTATCCTCAATGGTGAAAATTTGAAAGCATTTCCCCTAAAGTCAGGAACAAGACAAGGGTGCCCACTGTCTCCAATACTATTCAACACAATTTTGGAAGTTTTAGCCACAGCAATCACAGAAGAAAAATAAATTAAACGGAATCTAGATTGGAAAAGAAGTAGTAAAACTCTCACTGTTTGCAGATGACATGATCCTCTACATAGAAAACCCAAAGACACTACCAGAAAATAACTGAAGCTAATCTTTAGCATATTGAAAAGCAGAGACATTACTTTGCCAACAAAAGTCCGTCTAGTCAAGGCTATGGTTTTTCCCATAGTCATGTATGGATGTGAGACTTGGACTGTGAAGAAAGCTGATCGCTGGAGAATTGACGCTTTTGAACTGTGGTGTTGGAGAAGACTCATGAGAGTCCTTTGGACTGCAAGAAGATCCAACCAGTCCATTCTAAAGGAGATCAGTCCTGGGTGTTCTTTGGAAGGAATGATGCTAAAGCTGAAACTCCAGTACTTTGGCCACCTCATGAGAAGAGTTGACTGATTGGAAAAGACTCTGATGCTGGGAGGGATTGGGGGCAGGAGGAAAAGGGGACAACAGAGGATGAGATGGCTGGATGGCATCACTGACTCGATGGATGTGATTCTGATTCAACTCCGGAAGTTGGTGATGTACAGGGAGGCCTGGTGTGCTGCAATTCATGGGGTCTCAAAGAGTCAGAAATGACTGAGCGACTGAACTGAACTGAATCTATGAATATAGTAAATTATCAGGATATAAAATTAACACACAGAAATCCTTTGCATTCCTATACACTAACACAGAGAAAACAGAAAGAGAAATCAAGAAAACAATCTCTTTCACCAATGCAATGAAAAAAATAAAATATTTATTAATAAATCTACCTAAAGAAACAAACGACCTATATATAGAAAACTTTAAAACACTGATGAAAGAAATCAACAATGACACAAATATATGGAGAAATATACCATGTTTATAGACCTGAAGAATCAATGTAGTGAAAATGAGAGTACCATCCAAAGCAATTTATAGATTCAATGCAACCCCTATGAAGCTACCAATGGTATTTTTCAGAGAACTAGAGCAAATAATTTCACAATGTGTATGGAAATACAAAAAACCTCGACTAGCCGAAGCAATCTGGAGAAAGAAGAATGGAACTGGAGGAATCAACCTACTTGACTTCAGACTAAACTACAAAGCTACAGCCATCAAGACAGCATGGTACTGGCACAAAGACAGAAATATAGACCAATGGAACAAAATACAAAGCCCAGAGATAAATGCACCCACCTATGGGCACTTTATCTTTGACAAACGATGCAAGAATATTCAGTGGAGAAAAGACAATCCCTTTAACAACTGGTGCTGGGAAAACTGGTCAACCACTTGTAAAAGAAGGAAACTAGAACACTTTCTAACACCGTACAAAAAATTAACTCAAAATTGATTACAGATCCAAATGTAGGACTAGAAGCTACAAAATTCCTAGAGAAAATCATAGGCAAAGCTCTCACAGCAGGATTCTCTATGACCTGCCTCCCAGAGTAATGGAAATAAAAGCAAAAATAAACAGGATGTAATTCAATGTAAAAGCTTTTGCACAAAGAGCAGGGTGAAAAGACAGTCTTCAAAATGGGAGAAAATAATAGGACACGAAGCAACTGACGAAGAATTAATCTAAAAAAAACATACAAGAAGCTCACTACCAGAAAAATAAACGACTCAATCAAAAAATGGGCCAAAGAACTAAACAGACATTTCTCCAAAAAGATGTACAAATGGCTATCAAACACATGAAAAGATGCTCAACATCACTCATTATCAGAGAAATTAAAATCAAAACCACAATTAAGTACCATCTCATGCCAGTCAGAATGGCTGCTATCAAAAATTCTACAATCAATAAACGGAGTGGCTGCAGAGAAAACAGAACCCTCTTACACTGCTGGTGGGAATGCAAATTAGTACAGCCACTATGGAGAACAGTGTGGAGATTCCTTAAAAAAACTGGAAATGGAACTGGCATATGACCCAGCAATCCCACTGCTGGGCATACACACTGAGGAAACCAGAATTGAAAGAGAAATGTGTATCCCAATGTTCATGGCAGCATTTTTTACAATAGCTAGGACCTGGAAGCAACTTAGATAGCCTTTGGAAGACGAATGGGTGAGAAAGCCTTGGTACATATACACAATGGAATATTACTCAGCTATTAAAAAGAACAGATTTGAATCAGTACTAATGATGTGGATGAAACTGAAGCCTATTATACAGAGAGAAGTAAGTCAGAAAAAAACCACCAATACAGTATATTAATGCGTATATATGGAATTTAGAAAGATGGCAATGATAACCCTGTATGCAAGACAGCAAAAAAGACACAGATTATAGAACAGTCTTTTTGACTCTGTGGGAGAGGGAGAGGGTAGGATGATTTGGGAGAATGGCATTGAAACATGTATAATATCATATATGAAATGAATCACCAGTCCAGGTTCGATGCAGGATACAGGATGCTTTGGGCTGGTGCACTGGGATGACCCAGAGGGATGGTACAGGGAGGGAGGTGGGAAGGGGGTTCAGGATGGGGAACACGTGTACACCCGTGGCAGATTCATGTTGATGTATGGCAAAACCAATACAATATTTTAAAGTAGTTAGCCTCCAATTAAAATAAATAAATTGAAATTTTAAAAAAAAGGAAAAAAAGAGAGAAGAATCAAATCAGCAAACTTAGAAACAAAAAAGAAGAGGTTACAACAGACAAAAGTGAAATACAAAGGATTATAAGAGACTAGTATGAACAACTCTATGGCAATAAAATGGATAACATGAAAGAAATGAACAAATTCTTTAAAAAGCTCAATCTTCCATGACTGAACCAGGAAGAAATAAAAACTAAGCACAATCCAATTAGAAGTTCCAAATCGAAGCTGTGATCAAAAATTTCGCCAAAGAGAAAAGAGCAAGAGCAGATGGCTTCACAGATAAATTCGACCAAACATTTACAGATGAGCAAATGCCTATTCTCTAAAACTCATTCAAAAAATTTCAAAGGAAGGAACACTTCTACACTTATTCTACGAGGCTACCATCACCCTGATACCAAAACCAGACAAGGACGACATGAAAAAAGAAAACTACAGGTCAATATCACTGATGAACATAGATGCAAAACATCCTCAACAAAATTTTAGCAAACAGAATTCAACAACACATCAAAAAGCTTATACACCATGATCAAGTTGGGTTTATTCCAGGGATGCAAGTATTCTGCAATACATGCTAATCAATCAATGTGATAGACCATATTCACCAAATGAAAGACAAAATTCGCATGATAAACTAAATAGATGCAGAGAAAGCCATTAAATATAAAAATTTAAAATGAAAAATGAAAAACAAACAATAAATTTTAAAAAAGGAAAAAAGTTGAAATCACACAAATGTCCATCAACTGGTGATCCAATAAATAAAACATGCAATGCAATGTTTTATTCGCTCATCAAATGAGTGGCGTTCTTAAACATGCTATAACATACTATAGCTCCAAAGTGATTACAATAATTAAAAGAAGCCAGGAACAAAACTCTGCCTGTTGCATTATTCCATTCATGTGAATGCATTTGTCCCAGATTAGATAATTCTCTTAAGACAAGAAATAGAGAAGTGGATGCCAGGGCCCAGATGAAGGGGGAAATGGAAAATGTCTGCCAACTGGACAGTGTTTCCCATTGGAGTGATGAAAATATTCTAGAATGACGCAGTGATTATGGTTATGCAACCTATGAATAAATAACAAATCAGTGAATTATACAGTTTAACCGGTAAAATCATGGTACATGGACAACGTGTCAATAAATAAAAAGTGTTTTAAAAAAAAAAACTGCTGAATTTAACTTGTATGTCCTGGAATATTACCCTTGAAAAATAAAGGAGAAGTAGATATTCTCATAGGAAAAAAAATTAGGGAATTTTTTCTCAGCAGATATCTGGTCTGTAAGAAATGTTACAAGAAGTTATTTACACAGGATAATATAATATTGAAGAGAAACTATGAGTTAAGAAAGAGTGTCTTGTTGAAGTTTGTCAGAAAACAACAAAATTCTGGAATTATCCTTCAATGAAAAAATGAATTAGAAGAAACATAAATGAAGGAAAATTGAAATGGAGGTTTCTTTCTTATTATGAATTGGTAAAGGATAAATTCTTGCTTGGGCTTCTCCATCTTTACTCCGAGTTCCATCTCTGGGTCAGGAAGATTCCCTACAGAAGAGCATGGCAACCCACTCCAGTATTCTTGCCTGGAGAATCGCCGTGGACACAGGAGACTGGTGGGCTTACAGTCCATGGGGTGGAAAAGAGCTGGAAACGACTGAGCAACTAAACAACAACAGACACACATTCCTAAGTAACTCTAAAGATACTAGAAATAGATAAGAAAATTTTCAGCCTAAACAAAGGAAAACAAAATGCCTAGACAGTAGAGCTGAATTATAAAATACCTAGAGAGTAGAGCTGAAGTATAAAAGATTTTAGACAATAAAATGTCGCCCAACAGTAGTGTTAACACTGTGTTCCACAAAAGAGAGAGGAATAATTTTTAATATGCACTCAGTAGAACAACTTTCTAGTTACATTTATAAATTAAAGGAAATAAAAATGTCAAGAAAACATAGCATAAAATCTATCGATCATCTTATATATAATTAAGGCTGTAAAACTGTAAGGNGATCCACACAACAGAGAAGGGTAATTTTTAATACCCACTCAACAGAACTTTCTAGTCACATTTGGAAATTAAAGGGAAAAAATGTTTAGAAAATAAACATGGTATAAAATTTATTGATCATTTTACGTCTAATTATGACTGTAAAACTGTAAGGGAAATTTTAAGAAAAAACATCTGTGAAATATACAGTTTTAGAAACACCAATGAATGTAATTTTACTTTCTTTTTTCCATAGTCTCAAAATAACTGAAAAGTAAGAATGAATTTCTCTTTAAAACATATTTTTCCAAATTCAGCAGGAAATTTTATGTTCAAATATAAGAAGATTTTGTACTTTTCAAGGCAAGAAAGTTTGTACATTGCAACGAATACTTTCTTTCATTGATTTAGACATAAATAAAAGCACATTGTGTGTCTTTACCTTGACAGTCTGTGGTATCACTATGTATTTAGAATCAACTGTTTGAATGTGGTGTGTATATTAGTACATTCCTTCAGGGACTGCAGCCTGTGCAGGAAGTGGTCCCAAGGCCTTGCAAACCATTAAGAATGCTCTGTGGAATGGAACAATGGCAACAATGGCAGCCTGTGTTGGTGACAACTGTTTAACAGGGTCTTCTCTTACTTAACCCCCTCATAGAAGACAGTGAATTTCACTGGGATGACCCAGAGAGATGATATGGCGAGGGAGGAGGGAGAGGGGTTCAGGATTGGGAACACGTGTACACCCGTGGTGGATTCATGTTGATGTATGGCAAAACCAATACAGTATTGTAAAGTAAAATAAAGTAAAAATTTAAAAAAATAAATAAATTAAAAAAAATAAAGATAAGTACTAAAACTGTGGCCTTATGAAATTGCATATATATGTACACACCTATCTACACATATGTGTGTGCATATATGTATATATATGTGTGTATATATATAGACTATAATTTTGTACCTTGTGAATAATGAATAAAATATTAAAACCTGATATATATGACAATAAACTTTTACAACTTAAACCAACAAAATTTGGTTTTGCAGGAGAAAATATTTAATTACTGACACTATTTTAAAATTCTGAAGTATAGAGATGGTAATAAAAATAGAACCAGCTTTTACTTGGTTTTATTCTTGTAATAAAACTCTTCATGGGCAATGCTCCCAATATTGCCTGCACTGGGTGTGGGCCTCTCCCTCTGCCTCGCCTGTGGAAGGCCACTGTTACATTCTAAATTCCTTAGCTAAAAACATCCTAATCAGCATTGGCTTTGTGACCTCCAAAAACCACCATTATTTTCCTTGCTTTCTTCCCTCCTTTCTCCCCCACTTTCTTTCCTTTTCTTTCTTCTTATACAATTGTTAAAGATTGCTTTCCATTTATAGTTATTACAAAATACTGGCTATATTCTCCATGTTGCACAATACATCCTTGAGCTCATCTTACACCTAGGACTTTGTACCTCCAACTCCTCCAACTCTGTATTGCCCCTTCCCCTCCCCACTCCTCGCTGGTAACCAGTAGATTGTTCTCTCTGTGAGCCCCTATTTTTGTTACATTCTCTACTTTGTGGTATTTTAAGATTCTATACGTGATATCATACAATATTTTTCTTTCTTATTTTATTAAATATTATACCTTACATGTTGCAGCAAATGGGATTACTTTATTCCTTTTATGGCTGAGCAGCATTCCATAGGTCTTCCTTGGTGGCTCCAGGGCAAAGAATTCGCCTGTCAAGAAGGACATGTGGGTTCAATCCCTAGGTAAGGAAGATCCCTTGGAAAAGGAAATGGCAACCCACTGGATTGTTCTTGCCTGGAAAACTCCATGGACAGAGGAGCCTGAAGAGTTAGAGTTCATAGGGTCGCAAAGAGTGGGACATGACTTAGTGACTGAACAACAATGAGTGTCCCATAGTATATATATAAGGATTCACTGATGGCTTAGATGGTGAAGCATCTGCCCAAAATGTGGGAGACCCTGGTTCAATCCCTTGGTTGGGAAGATCCCCTGGAGAAGGAAATGGCAACCCACTCCAGTACTCTTGCCTAGAAAATTCCATGGATGGAGGAGCCTGGTGGGCTATAGTCCATTGGGTCACAAAGAGTCGGACATGAGTGAGCAACTTCCCTTAGTGAATGAACAACAATGAGTATCCCATAGTATATATATACCACATCTTTATCCATTCATCTGTATATCATCTGATGGACATTTAGCTTGCTTCCATGTCTTGGTGAATGGTGTGCTTCAAGGAACAATGGGGTACATGTGTCTTTTTAATTAACATTGCATTTTTTAATATATATCCAAGAATGACATTGCTAGGTCATGTGTTGTTACATTTTTCCTTTTCTGAGAAATCTCCATACTCAAAACCACAAATATTTTACTCCTAAGAACTACCTTTTAGCAAGCAAGTTTGAGTTTTTGAGGCTGCTAGTTGCTGACATCATAACTTGAGGTGTAATAAACACTACCGTGAGGTAGGTGCCAAAGGGACAACTACTTTGTGTGCCTTTTTTAGCAAATAGCACTGCCACCCCTCATATGACACAGCTCCCCAGCTAAGTTCCCAACTCTGCAGTCACACACAGAAACACCAAGTCCTCTTCCTCTTCTCCCATGGGAAGTGTATCTTTGGGGCTCAGTCTGGACCCAGTTCTTCCTCCTACTTTCCGGCTAACTTGACCTTCTGGTTCCATCTCCAACTCTACAGGACTCATGTCCTTCCCTCTTCACACATTTATCCCTTCTCTGTCCTCTCTGCCCCACATCCCACTACTTATCAGAGAGCTCAGAGACAAATAATTCCACATTAGGTTGATTTTATTTAAAGTTCATTTTTTTTTTCACTTTGACATATTTATTTTACTGAGGGCTTCATAGGTCAACATTCTGTATACTGTAAAGTATTTTACCTGATATTGACCTAAATTGTCAAAATATGCTAACATAGTCAATTTCTTCTGGTTGCTTTTAAATGTCTCCTGTTATTCTGGTTACTCAGTGTTGCCAACAGTGTAATAGAAATGACTGAAAATATAAATAATACTGTATAAATTGTTTCACATGGTCTTTCTCACAAACTGTAATTTTCCCCACATAAAGTATAAGTTTAGAGATTAGATGAGAAAAAAAAAGTTGAAAACATCTGGCTTCTCTTACAACAAACTCTTTGTGGTTTTTGATTCAACAACCATTCTGCATATTGAAGAATTTTGCTCCTTTCATTTNGTATAAATTGTTTCACATGGTCTTTCTCACAAACTGTAATTTTCCCCACATAAAGTATAAGTTTAGAGATTAGATGAGAAAAAAAAAGTTGAAAACATCTGGCTTCTCTTACAACAAACTCTTTGTGGTTTTTGATTCAACAACCATTCTGCATATTGAAGAATTTTGCTCCTTTCATTTTATTTAAATTGCTTACAAGTAAAAGTGTATGTTCAGTGGTCCTTTAAAAGAACAGTTTAAGGACATATTATTTTTCAATTTAAAAAGTTTTTTTAGCATTACACAGAGTTTTAGAAGCCACAGTTGTCTTATGGTTTGCTTTTCATTTGTACTTTTTAAATGATTGAAACATTTATGGTCATAATTAAGTCTAGGTAGACCTTAGTTTGTGAACCCCAAAGAATAATAACCATCTGTGAACCACTTTACTGAGTCAGCTTAATGTAGCAGCTGGGCAGGAAGGTTAAGAATTTACATTAAAAAAATGCGTCAAACACTATAGTGTCCTTTTATCAGTGTCTTATTAGGTATCAGTGGAATAATCCTTCTTGGGCTGCTTGTTCTACATGGAGACAGTTATTTTAACAACAGTTGATAGCAAACATTGCATCTAGAGTTGTCAAGAAGGTACATTTCTGTCTCGTAAAGTTCATTATTAATGTATGCTGTTGGTATAAGATTCACCATCTGTACTGTTGGCCATTTCTCAGTGGCGAGACATTTGAAGATTTCTGAGGTCTCTAGCCATGCTCTGAAGTCACTGGCTGCCTACTGGTCTAGCTGGAATGGCAGGGGTCCCCACGTTCCCTGGGACCTCCTCCAGTTATTCTGATTCAGCTCTTCATTCACCTTGGAATACTGGCTACAGACTTTTGAGCCTCTGTTTTTCTTCAGTTTCTTTAGGTGGGTGTTTTTGAGAAGATTCCTTGGTCAGCTTTGGTTGAATGTGCTTATTCACCCTCACAGTTACCCAGGCCACCTGGAGAAAACAAGAGAGTGAGTACAGAATGGCATTTGTTTGAGGAATAGGGTGAAGATGGATGGGAATGATGGCTTCAGGAGAAGGGGTGTGGGCAGAGAAGAGGTATATGCCAGGAAAAGACAGGGGAGGGATTCTTATGGGGAAGTGTCAGTGAGAAAGAGGAGCTTGGGTGGGTTCAGCTCACCTTGACACATCTTTTGGACCTTAGTTGATAGGGGATTTTCATCTTTTCCTCCTGGGTATCCGGAGTCCACTGTTTCATAACTGCTCTAGAGCCTTGTGGCTTCCCAGTCACCTTAGTCATTTTGAAGACTCCCAGTGGTCTGCTCCAAAGCCCCCAAGCACCCTTATATATACCCCTACCCAGGGGGGGCATATCCTTATGCTTTATGAGGTCAGCATGTCACTTCCCCAGGCAATGGTGACCCTGGGTGAAACTTGACATCGCAAAGCCCCATCCTGATAACATTAGGAAAGGATGTGGAGCAACTCAGATGATTTTGTGGGATAAATGAGGCATTTTTAATGCCCCTTAAGAGCCCTTCAAACTCACCTGCCATCCTCATCTCTGTCTCAGACAACTCTCATGGGTTACATGACAGGGAGCATGCATCCCCTCCAAATCTTGCCTCACAGTCACAGTACTCAGGCTTTCGTTCTGTTCTCTCTCACCATTATCTAGCTTTTAATATCTTGCCTAAAATCCCTCCATGATAATTAGGCTGTATTGAAGTGTCTGCAGAAATCAGAATCATTACACTTTCCTCCTACAAGGTGGTCCTAAAGCACGTTGAAGACAATTTAATTCTGGGCCACCTTCCAGAAACCTTTTCCATTCCACCTCCTTTTCTCAATGTTCATGTAGCTCAGTTTTCTAGTTTCCAGTCTGAAATCCCAGTCTTCAGGCTGTGAGACTGCACGGAATACACTTGTCCTTCCTCCACTTGGAGCTGCCTTGTTTCAAGACTAGGATTCATGGTCATCTCACTAGGTGTAGCTACCCAGGTTTGGGTTTTAAGAGGGTGATGGGGATGAAGCAGATAAATGCATGCTTCAGGTTGGGCTGGATGATCTCAAGATGGAAATGACCACCTGCAACTGACTAGAATTCCCAGGAAAGGAGTGGAGCTTATCCAGAGGTGTGTGAGCCTGGTGTACAAAGGTCTTATCAACATGTGCCCTCACACATCTCTTTTCTCATCTTGTTTTCCTGCTGACATCTCCATTAGAGCTAACCTCGCAGTCAAGACTACTATGGAATTCATTTCCATGAAAAGCTACCACAAGTTTCCAGCTTCTTGGAGGAAATACTGAGTAATCACGTCCTGTACATCCAGTTCCCACAGTCTCTCATTGAGGTGGTTGGTAGTGGAGGAAAGGGGAATGAGTTGTGTGCTTAACCACAGTCCTTGTGTTATGAATTGACAAGCAGGATCATCCAGCCTAATGTGTGCCCTTGAGGACACAGTTTTTGGCTTCATAGGGCTTCCTGCATGTCCTGTGAAGTGCTTACTTTCTGATGTCTATGGGTTGCTTATTCACCCAGGATGCATCACACTACTTAAAATTTTACGAAGTAGAACAAAGCACACCATAAACAAACCCAAAAGAGATCTTAAAAATTTTTTAGAATAAAGAACCTAAAACATGATAGGAAAATGTAAAACAGACATGAGCAAACATTTATAAGAAAGATGTAGCATTGGCCATTCACTTTATTAAGAGATGCTTAAAAGACATGAGCAGCCAATTGACAAGAAAGATATGGGACTAGACCCTAACCACATTAAAAATATAGTTAATCTCACTACAGTAAGAACAATCATATTAAAATTCCCATGACAAACCAAACTGACCCAGAAGTGGCATAGATTTTAGGAACTGCAGACAGAGACATTAAAATACTTGGAATACTTGTGTTTTGTATATTATAAAATTAAGTTTAGATATGGAAATAATAAAATAGATGCATTTTCATCTTATAGACATGAAATCTATACAGTCAGATGACAAACACAGTGGATAGAATAAATGACTGATTAGACAGGGCAGCTGGAGAAAATTGTGCACTTGAAGAGGTAGCAATAGAAAGTGTCCAGAATGAAGCACAGACTACACTAATACATACAAAGTACAACACAGCATAATCTATTGATTTTTGTCCCCCTATGAATCCAGCATTGGTTAAACATTTGAAAATCAATCAGTGTAATTCAGCTTACTAAAGAACTAAAAATGAAACACAGTAGGGTCATCTTGATAGATGCTGAAAAACAATTTGATAAAATCAAACATCTATTCCTGGGTTGGGAAATCCCCTGGAGAAGAGATAGGCTACCTACTCCAGTATTCTTGGGCTTCCCTGGTGTCTCAGCTGGTAAAGGATCTTCCTGGCAAGCAGGACAACTGGGTTCCATCCCTGGGTTGGGAAGATCCCCTGGAGGAAGGCATTGCAACCCACTGTAGTTTTTCTTGCTTGGAGAAGCTCCAAGGCCAGAGGAACCTGTTTGGCTTACACTATACTGGGCTACAAAGAGTTGGACACAACTGAGCGACTGAGCACATACTGTGAAAAAAAAACTCTTAGCAAACTAAAAATAGAAAACTTTGCTGGGGTCCACCCCTGGTGGATCCAGGGTATTTGAAGTGGGGACAGAGTCAGCATCTGGGAAAGGACTATTTAATTAGAAATATAAAGAGATTAGGAAAGAATAGTGTACTAGGAAAATTAGTAGAGAAAAGAGGCTGAATAACTTGGTTTATGCAGAGAGCTAATAAAACCTTGAGACAAGAGGTTTGCACCATCTACGTTAGGCCACTGGTGCCCTCTTGAATAGCAGAGGGTGCCCCGCCTTGGGCTCCCTCTCGTGTGGGTCTTAGAAGCCAGGGCAAGTAAATAGACATGGTGAGCCTCCATGCCCAGATGGGAATTCAGCCTGAAAAGGAGAGGAAGAAAAGACCACATGGGGGAAACCAGTCTTTCTAGTGACTGGCCCATCCTTTATTGTTCAGGAAAGCTTTTTATACTTTTGGTTGTACATAGAGATCAATGGATAATACAAAATTATGCAGCGTCAGCAGCCCTGACTCTTATTGAGACCAGGCTTTTACTCTGCATACCTAGCTATATACACAAGTCTTAGGTGATTTACATCATCTTCTGGCCAGAAGGCCAATTAACATTTTGTGGCCCTTTTCTGATAAGGATCTATCAACCAGAAAAATCATTTGCCCTTAAAAGTGTTGTTCTTCCCAAAGTCTGGTGCCATTCTCAGAAAGCACTAAATAAAGTTACATTCTTACATAGCAAGGACACAACAATTTATAACAAAGAAAGAGGAGTACAGTGATTTATAACAAAGAGAAAATTAATTAACTCAAAAGTCTAGTGTTGCTAACATCAAAACTACTATATTTCTTTTTCTATATCCCAATTACATTGATTAATATCCTTCAGATGCCTAAAAGATAAAGAATATGGAAGCATGGCAGTAAACATTAACTCAACAATGAAATCCTTCACCAAACTAATTCTTAGCTCTAAAAGGCTCCATATCTTTAAGATGTTTTAAGCTTCATGCCTCTCGTGGTTGGGGGGCTGTAAACAATCACAAGTTGTAAACTGTCAGGCAAGTTAGAGAGCCATCAGAGGGATTTGAGCTGAAACATTCCTTTAATATGCAGGAGACCAGTTGGAGTTCTAAGTTAACTTTTTCCAGAGAAAGGTGGTCGGGGATAGCCCCCTGTAATGTCAGAAGAGTATAGTATAGCAGACAGTAAACAGACAGATTTTGGTTTCAGGGCAGATGCTCAGGCAGAGGTCCCCTTGAGACCTGACTCACCTTGCCCGTCAGGTCTCTCTGCATGACCTTGTCATGGGTGGGATCTCCCATGCTGGCTCCTGGCAAAACTTCCTTATCCTGATGAAGGTAATAAACTGTATAACTAACATTACCCTTTATGTTAGAACACTGAGTGTTTTACTTCTAAGATCAGAATCAGCAAAAAGTTGTCCCCTCTCATTATATTGAATTTCTGTCCATGAAGTCCTATAAGACAATGATAATGATGTTATTCAGTTTGGAAAAGAAGAATTAAACTTTTTTTATTTGCAGTGACATCTATGTAGAATACCCAATAAAATCTACAGCAACAACAGAATAAATAATACTAAGAATTAATTTAAGCAATCTTGCAAGATATACAGATGATATATAAAGTTTAATTAATTGCTTTTTATATGGTAAGAAAGATAATTGAAAATTAAATTTAAAACATAACAGGAACATTGGAGTATAATAAACTTAAGAAATTGACAAAATATATGAAAGGCACAATGCCAAATAATGGACAAAAGATTTTAACATGAAATTCACTAAATGATATACAGATGGCAATTAAGCATGCAGGGCACACCAAAAGGATGGTTCTAATGAGAGAATAAATAAGAACAAGTGTGATAAAGATGTGAAAAAAATTGAACTTTCATGTACTGCTTCTGGGAATACAAAATGGGACAGCCCTGGTGGAAAACACTTTCAAAGTTGCTTAAAAAGTTAAACATTGGGTTACCATATGACCCAGCAATCCCACTCCTACATTTATACCAACAAGAATGAAAATTAAAAAGGACTTGCACATGAATGTTCATAGAAGTCTTATTTCTAATAGTCAAAAAGTTGAGATGAACAAGATGGCAGAGGGGTAGGTGGATGTGGAATACATCTCGTTCCACAGACACATCAGGAATACACCTTCAGACACAGAAGTGTTTGCAGAACACCAGTTGAGTGTGGACAGGAGTACCTGATAAGTGGAAAAGAATATATCAAACCACAAATCTCATTAGGATGAAGGAACTAGGGGGGAAAACAGGAGTATTAGCAGGACTGGACCTGCCCTCGATGGGTGAGAGAACTGAAGTAGATGTCCGATCCTGACATGGGAGCAACTGTCTGGATCAGAGGAGAAACATTTAAGGCTGAGGGTGAAACAGCTGATCTGTGGCAGCTTAAATTGAATGAGAATCAGACAGTCCTCACCACAACCAAACACACCACAGACACAGGGACACAGGTTCCCTAGAAGGCACAGCAGCTTGGAGCTGGTGTTTGGGGAAGATGGAACAATCCCAAGGCGAAGGCTGCTGTTGACTGTGGAGAGATGGATTAATTGGATGTGAGGGAAGAGATCAGGGTGGGAAATGCCTGTAGAGGATTACCAGGCAGAATGGAAGCACAGTGATACTGCTGAGTCAGTCTAGGGGGTGCAGCCATCATCATAGCCTCTTTCTCCCTACATGTCAGCATCGGCAGCTAAACAATAGAGAGGCTGGCCCATAAAGCGCCTGACTCACAGGACTACAGAGTAGGACCCCACCCAGGATGCCCCTTTAAGTGCCCAACACAGAGATCTACAGAGTAGGACCCCAGCCAGGGGGCCCCTCTATGTGCCTGGTGCCGTAACAACAGAGAATGACTCCAGGCAAGGGAGCCCTCTAAATGCCTGAAATCAGAACTATGGAGAAAGTCTGGCCAAAGAGCCCTGATCGCCAGCTACAAGATGCTGGAAAAAAGACTATGAGAGGGTCATAACTCCCCGGCAGAGGCAGTCCATGTCCCTGCACAGTTGGCGCCTCCAGGGTACCCACAAGCCAAGAAGCTGTGCCACCTTCATGCTCAACTCTCACTAGGGCAGAGCTGCCACAGGCAAAAAAAAAAAAACGTCTTGCATCTATGCAGGCAGGGTTGCTTCAGTAGTGCCCGACACTTTGCAACCCTGTAGACTGTGGCCTTCCTGGCTTCTCTGTCAGGGAGGGGGCTTCTACAGGCAAGAATACTGGAGCATATTGACCAGTACTGGTTGACATACCCTTCTAGAGCACTACATTTCCTGCTGCCCTGGCTGCCAACTCCCCTGAGCATCTTGTGATGCCAGAACCCCTGTGACCCAAGCAACTTCACCTCCACATCTGGCCTCACAGGGGCAAATCCAAGTCCTGCAGGGCAGCCTCAGGAGAAAAATCCCAGGGGATAATCCACATGCAGAGGTCGAAATAAAACCACAATTGAAACCCAGGGGCAATGTTGCTAAGGAAGAAGACCCAAAGCTTCCCTACAAGCTGTAAAAGCTGCAGATTAAGTCCACACCATCAACTAGGCAGACTCTATGTCTATGGAATATATAAAAGGACATTGAGAGCTCCCAACAAAGAAAATGCACTAGTTCTGATAGCTGTGAACATTGGAGGCAAGAACACATAGGAGTTGGACCAGATTAGAATCTGAGCTGCCCCCAAATCAATTCCAGAAATCAGCACAGTTATGGAGGCCATCCTAGGGAGATGAGGTGGACTGTGACACCCAGTGAGGGAAAGGATTCTGAGAGAAGTGATGGAAGAGAAACAGGTTTTGTTCTTATGGTTTTACTTCCTCTATAGATTCTTTTGATTTTTTTTTCTTTTTCTTTTCTTTTTTCAACCCTCTGTTGTAGTTGTTGATTTTATTGGCACTATGAAATCTAATTTAGCTTTTTAGCTTTTTTTTCTCAGTCACATTTTTTATTGCTGCTATAAACCTCTGTTTCTTTATTCTTTCTTTTTCCATTTTTTTATTCTTCTTCATCATTTTAAATTTTAATTCATTTAAAACTATTATATTTTTTCTACATTTATTCCATTGTTTGCCTCTCCACTATACTTTTCCCCTTGCAGTTAATCTGTAATATATATATATATATCTTCTTCATCTACCTCTATTTAAATTTTCATATCTATTCTTTCTTTCCTTATTTTCCTCACAACACTTTGTTAGTTTTATTTTCATTGCATTAATCACCACTTGGCACTTTTCTTTGTTTTCCAGTTTGTGCTTTAGTTAGTTTTGTTCTTAACTGGTACATATAATTTTTGATTTCCTTCATTCACCAGGTCCATCTGTTGTACTTTATTTTTTTGGATTGTTTTAATTTTGTTTAAAGGTGTAGATCTGTTTACATATGTGTATATTTCATTATTTTAATTAGTATTTGCCTGACATTGTAACCGCCATTTGTCTTCAGTTCATCTTTGTTTTTTCCTTTTTTGGATATTTGTTTTAATCTAAATTAATGCCATAAATAATCAACTGTGGTATTGCTGTTCCTGGATAGATCTCAAACCCTTGGAGTGGGAGCACTGACTCCAAGACTCTAGACAACCAGAGAATTTCTACCCCTAAGGAGTATCAAATAGTGAGAACTCACATGAAGGAATCCACTTGAATACAAGACCCAGCATCATCAAACCACAAGTCACACTCAGTGTAGGATACCTCATCCAAACAACAAACAAGACAAAAATGCAAACCCAATTATTAGTAG
>SJYA01003275.1:26186-40826 GCA_006410615.1 Neotragus moschatus | reverse complement strand
GTTTTCCTTTTTTTTCTTTTATCTTTTTGTAATTTTCATTTTTACATTTTTAAACTTAGTATTTTTTCTACATTTATTCTGTTTAACTTTGCACATTTCTTCTTCCTTTCCCCTCAACATGTTATTTTCATTGTCACTTCTTTATTCCCCAATTAGAACCTTACTTTAGTTTTGTTTTCCAGTTTGTCTTTTAGTTTTGTTCTGGTAGATATAATTTTGCTTTCTTTTGTTCACCAGGTCCATTTAATGTACTTTATTTTTGTTGGACTCTTTTGATTTTCCTTATGGGTTTTTATGTACGTGTGTATAGTCAGTCACAATTTCTATTTTTGTTGTAAACCTCTGCCTCTAAGATGGTCTTTTCCTGTTCTGTGGAGTTTTCATTTTTGTTGTTGTTCTCCCTTTTCTTCCTCTTTTTATGATTTTAATTTTTAATTCTTTTTAAACTTATCATATTTAAACCTATTATATTTTTTCTACATGTATGCCTTTATTTGCCTTTCCTACTCTTATTTTCTTCTTACAGTAAATCTTTAATGTATATAAATAATCTTCATATACCTTTATTTAATTTTGTGTATTTATTCTTTCTTTCATTTCCTCTCAATATATTTGTTACTTTTGTTTGCATTGCTTTATTCCAAATTGGCATTTTCTTTTAGTTTTGTTTTCCAGTTTGTGTTATATTTAGTTTAGTCCTTAACTGGCAAATATAATTTTTTATTTATATTGTTTGCCAGCTAAATCTACTGTATTTTTGTTGGACTCTTTTCATTTTTCTCATGGGAGTATATGTATATATTTATATTCCATTATTTTAATATTTTTGCCTGGTTTGCTGCTGCTGCTGTTAAGTCACTTCAGTTATGTCCGACTCTGTGCGACCCCATAGACAGCAGCCCACCAGGCTCCCCCATCCCTGGGATTCTCCAGGCAAGAATACTGGAGTGGGTTGCCATTTCCTTCTCCAATGTATGAAAGTGAAAAGTCAAGATGAAGTCACTCAGTCGTGTCCAACTCTTAGTGACCCTATGGACTGCAGCCTACCAAACTCCTCCATCCATGGGATTTTCCAGGCAAGAGTACTGGAGTGGGGTGCCATTGCCTAGTTTTTTAACTGCCATTTGACTTGGTTTCATTTTTGCTTTCTCATTTGTGAATATTTCTTATAACCTCACTTAATGTCGTAACAAACCACTTGTAGAATCTTCATTCCTGATCAGAGATCCAGCCCTGAGCCTTTGAAGTGTGAGCACTGACTACAAGATCCTAGACTACCAAAGAACTAACCTTCAGTTCAGTTGTTCAGTCATGTCTGACTCTTTGCGACCCTATGGACTGCAGAATGCCAGGCCTCCCTGTCCATCACCAACTCCTGGACTTTACTCAAGCTCATGTCCATTGAGTTGGTGATGCCATCCAAACATCTCATCCTCTGTCGTCCCCTTCTCCTCCTGCCTTCAGTCTCCAGCATCAGGGTCTTTTCAAATGAGTCAGCTCTTCACATCAGGTGGCCAGAGGATTGGAGTTTCAGCTTCAACATCAGTCCTTCCAATGAACACTCAGAACTGATCTCCTTTAGGATGGTCTGGGTGGATCTCCTTGCACTCCAAGGGACTCTCAAGAGTCTTCTCCAGCACCACAGTTCAAAACCATCAATTCTTCGGTGATCAGCTTTCTTTACAGTCCAACTCTCACATCCATACATATTTACTGGAAAAACTATAGCCTTGACTAGATGGACCTTTGTTGGCAAAGTAATATCTCTGCTTTTTAATATGCTGTCTAGGTTGGTCATAACTTTACTTCCAAGGAGTAAGCGTTTTTTTTGTTTTTTTTTTTGTTTGTTTGTTTTTTATTTCATGGCTGCTGTCACCATCTGCAGTGATTTTGGAGCCCAAAAAAATAAAGTCTGCCACTGTTTCCAGTGTTTCTCCATCTATTTGCCATGAAGTGATGGGATCGGATGCCATGATCTTTGTTTTCTGAATGTTGAGGCTTAAGCCAACCGTTTTACTCTCCTCTTTCACTTTAACCTTTAGTTCTCTTTAGTTCTTCACTTTCTGTCATAAGGGTGGTGTCATTTGCATATCTGAGGTTACTGTTATTTCTCCCAGCATCTTTGATTCCAGCTTGTGCTGCATCCAGCCAAGCATTTCTCATGATGTACTCTGCATATAAGTTAAACAAGCAAGGTGATAATATACAGCCTTGACGAGCTCCATTTTCTTTTTGAAACCAGTCTGTTTTTCCATGTCCAGTTCTAACTGTTGCTTCCTGACTTGCATATAGGTTTCTCAAGAGGCAGGTCAGGTGGTCTGGTATGCCCATCTCTTCAGAATTTTCCAATTTATTGTGATCCACACAAAGACTTTGGCATAGTCAATAAAGCAGAAATAGATGTTTGGAACTCTCTTGCTTTTTCAGTTATCCAGCATATGTTGGCAATTTTACCTCTGTTTCCTCTGCCTTTTCTAAAACTGGCATGAACATCTAGAAGTTCACAATTCATGTATTGTTGAAGCCTGGCTTGGAGAATTTTTATCATTACTTTGCTAGCATGTGATGTTAGTGCAATTGTGTGGTAATTCTTTGGCATTGCCTTTCTTAGGCATTGGAGTGAAAACTGACCTTTTCCAGTCCTGTGGCCACTACTGAATTTTCCAAATTTGCTCGCATATTGAGTGCAGCACATTCACAACATCATCTTTTAGGATTTGAAATAGCTCAACTGGAATTCCATCACCAAGGTCAAGAGCTAACCCTTGGTTCAGTTCAGTTCAGTCACTCAGTCATGTCCGACTCTTTGTGACCCCATGAATCACAGCATGCCAGGCCTCCCTGTCCATCACCAACTCCCGGAATTCACTCAACCTCATGTCCATCGAGTCAGTGATGACATCCAGCCATCTCATCCTCTTTCATCCCCTTCTCCTCCTGCCTCCAATCCCTCCCAGCATCAGGGTCTTTTCCAGTGAGTCAACTCTTCACATGAGGTGGTCAAAGTATTGGAGTTTCAGGTTTAGCATCAGTCCTTCCAATGAACATTCAGGACTTATCTCCTTTAGAATGGACTGGCTGGACCTCCTTATAATGATAACTCACACAAAGGAATCCACTTGAATACAAGACCCAGCATCACCCAACCACCGGTAGCACCCTGTGTAGGATGCATCATCCAAAAAACAAACAAAACAAAAAATCCCAATTATCACCAGACAAGATTACCACCTCACTCAGCCTTTCCCATCAGAGCAAAAACAAACAAATAAGCAAAAACTCACCACAAATCACACCCAATAACAAAGCACCTGTGGTACCTCTGTTCCTTGACAAAGATCCAGCCCTGAGCCTTTGGAGTGGGCACTGACTCCAAGACCCTAGACAATCAGAACTCCTAACCCTAGGGAGTATTAAATAGTGAGAACTCACACAAAGAAGTCCACTTGAATACAGGTCCTAGCATCACCCAACCACCAGTTGCACCCAGTGTAGGCCACCTCATCCAAACAACAGACAAGACAAAAATACAAACCAAATCATCACAGACAGGATTACCACCTCACTCAGCCCTGCACATTAGAAGAAAAAAAAAACCTCAGCACCAATCTCATCCAATCCAAAGCTTACACAAACCACTGGACCAACCTTATGAGAGCAGAAACTAAAAGGAAGAAAGAATTCCACCTTGAAGGCTGGTAAAAGGAAACCTCAGACACAAAAAGTTAAAAAAAAAAACAGTGAAAAGGCAGACAAATACTACACAAATGAAGGAACAAGCTAGAAACACAGAAGCCCAAAAAATTAAGAGGAAATAGGCAAACTACCTGAAAAAAAATTCATAATAATGACCGTAAAGATGATCAAAAACTTTGGAACAAAAAAGAGAAAAAAATACAACCATCAATGAACAAAGACATAGACGAATTAAAGAATAAACATACAGAGACAAACAACAGAATTACTGAAATTAAAAATACTCTAAAAGGAACCAATAGTAGAATATCTGAAGCAGAACGAATCAGTGAGCTGGAAGATAAAATGGTGTATAAAACTGCTGAAGAGCAGAATAAAGTAAAAAGAATGAAAAGAACGAAGGATAGTCTCAGAGATCTCAGGGACAATATCAAACACACCTACATTTGAAATTATTTGGGTCCCAGAAGAAGAGAAGAATAAAGGATATGAGAAATTTTTTGAAGAGATTATAGTTTAATATTTCCCCAACATGGAAAAGGAAATAGTCAAGTCAAAGAGGCACAAATAGCCCCATACAGGATACACTCAAGGAGAAACATGGCAGAACACATACTAATCAAACTAACAAAGACTAAACACAAAGAAAGAATATTAAATGCAGCATGGGAGAAGCGAAAGTAACATACAAGGAAACCCCATGCACTTAACAGCTGTTCTTTCAGCAGAAACTCTGCAGGTCAGTAGGGAATGGCAGAATATATTTAAAGTCCTGAAAGGGAAAAATCTACAACCAAAATTACTGTACCCAACAAGGATTTCATTCAAAATTGATGGAGAAATCAAAAGCTGTTCAGACAAGCAAAAGTTAAGACAATTCAGTACCACCAAAGCAGCTTTACAACAAATGTTAAAGGGATTTATACAGTCAAGAAATACAAGAGAAGAAAAAAGATCTAAAAAACCAACACCAATCAATTAAGAAAATGATAATACAAATATATATATATATATATATCAATAAGTACCTTATATGTAAATGGATTATATGCTCCAACCCAAAGACAGAGATTGGCTGAATGGATACAAAATCAAGACCCATATATATGTTGTCTACAAGAAACCCACTTCAGACCTAAAGACACATATAGACTGAAAGTGAGAGGATGGAAAAATATATTCCATGCAAATGGGAAGCAAAAAAAGGCTGAAGTAGCAATCCTCATATCAGACAAAATAGACCTTAAACTAAAGAATATTACAATAGGTAAGGAAGGACACTACATAATGATGAAAAAGGGAAAAAGAACAAAAAACATTAAAACAAACAGTCTTTAAACAGTGGGTCTAATTGCTAGGTATTTTTAAAAGTAGAGGCTTAAAGATAAGTAAATAAAGCAAGAATTATGTATCAAAATCAAGTCCTATGTTCACATTCAAGTAGGATAAAAGATGATTTTATTAAAAAAAAAATGGCACACCCTCATCTTTTCATCTCCCCATCCCTGGAATTCAGAATTTTGAGTCAATGTTAAACTGAGATCATGGGTGATTTTCTTCTTTAATTGTATTTTTCTGGCAAATTTACGTTTTCTGTTATGAGCATGTACTATTTTTTAATAGTTATACAGTATCTTTCTCAAAGTAAGGAAGTATCTGGATTTTCTAAATTACATTCATAAGCATTCTTCTCTTTCTCCATGATAGGGCAGCAAAAGTACAGTAAATATTTATTCATACCCACAGTTACATATGAGAGAATACATCTGGATTTTATAAACTACATTCATAAGTATTCTTTTATTTCTCCACGAGAGAACAGCAAAAGCACAATAAACGTTTGTGTGTGTTATGTGTCAGTTGCTCAGTCGTGTCCAACTCTTTGTGACCCCATGGATCACAGCCCACCAGGCTTCTCTGTCCATGGGATTCCCCAGGCAAGAGTACTGGAGTGGGTTGCCATTTCTTCTTCATACCCAAATATACTCTGAAGAGTCCCTTGGACTGCAAGGAGGTCAAACCAGTCAATCCTAAAAGAAATCATTCCTAAATATACATTGAAAGGACTGATGCTGAAGCTGATACTCCAATACTTTGGCCATTGTGACCCCATGAACTGCAGCACACCAGACATACAGAAGACATATAGATGGCTAAAAAACACATGCAAACATATGTCAGATAATAGGATTAGCCAGAAGGTTTTCGAGAAGAAGAAACTGTCCTCAAGCAAGATACATTATTATATAATCCCTAGTACAGAGTTTAAACTGAGTTGTTTGTTGTGTATCATCAGTTCTAGGCTTAAAGAAAAAAAAAAGAAACATTTTGTGTGTCAAAGACTAAGAAATGCAGAGGAAAAGACAAAAAACAAAAACATATGTCCTTTCTTCCTCCTTTAGAGCTCTGGACCCATATTTGCGCTTTGAGAGCCCCAGAACCCCTTCTCCTCTTTGGGGAACCTGGACTTCTTATCAAGTTGCTTATGAACTGACACTCTCACCACCAAGTGTATGTCTCCTCCCTAACTGATCATCAACCTGCTCACCCACCCACCAGCCAAGCACAGCTCTGTTGCTTAGGAACATACAGATTCGTCCCACCCTACCTCCATCCATGCCAGGTCAGCACACAGACCACCCCAGCTCCATCCATGCCAGGTCAGCACACAGACCACCCCACCCCCATCCATGCCAGGTCAGTGCAGAGACCACCCCAAATCCATCCATGCCAGGTTAGTGCACAGACCACCCCAGCTCCATCCATGTCAGGTCAGTACACAGACCACCCGAGATCCATCCATGCCAGGTCAGCACACAGACCACCCCAGTTCCATCAATGCCAGGTCAGCACACAGACCACCCCAGCTCCATCCATGCCAGGTCAGTGCAGAGACAACCCCAGCTCCATCCTTGCCAGGTCAGCACACAGACCACCCCAGCTCCATTCCTGCCAGGCCAGCACACAGACCACCCCAGCTCCATCCCTGCAAGGTCAGCACACAGACCACCACAGCTCCATACATGCCAGGTCAGTGCAGAGACACCCCAGCTCTATCCAGCAAGGTCAGCTCACAGACCACGGCACCACTATCCCTCTGACTGATAAGGATAAGAGGCTTATGGAAGCTTCCTCATGGGAGAGACTGACTGTGGGGGAAACAGGGGGTTGTTCTGATAGGCAGGGCCATGCTTAGTAAATCTTTAATCCAAAGTGACAAAATGGCAGAGTAGAAGAACATATGCTCAACTTCTCCTCTCAGAATTCCAAAATACAACTCGCTGCTGAACAACCATCAAAAGGAGAATGTTGGATCCCACCAGAGAAAGATACCTTATGTCCAAGGGCAAAGAAGAATCCCCAACAACATGGTAGGAGGGGCAAAATCTCATTTAGAATCAAACCCCATGCTGGCCAGAGACACTTGGAGGGCTCAAACAAAATCTCGTGTGTACCAGGACCCAGAGGCCCCACAAAGACTGACAAGACCTGCTTTTGAGTAAGTTTGAGCATCTCCTGTGGAAGTGTGGCTATAGTAGGGGCAGGGGCTCTAGCTGCAGGAGACCTGGGTATGGCATAAGCCCTCTTGGAGGAGGTCACCATTAACCCCACCATAGAGACGCCGAGCAGATGACCCAAAAACTGCAGAACAATTATATGAAAAAAATTCTCTCACTGGTAAGAAAGTTCTAGGACCCATAACAGATTTTCCAATATGGGGATCTGACAAAGGGACTGAGAATTCCCAGGGAATTAGACTTTGGAGTCCAGTGAGGTTTGATTACAGAACTTCCAGAGCACTGGGGAAACAGACCCTTGGAGGGCACAAACAGAACATTGTGTGTACCAGGGCCCAGGAGAAAGGAGCAGTGTCCCCAAAAGAGACTGACCCAGACTTGCCTGTGAGTGTCCAGGAGTCTCTGGTGGAGGCGTGGGTCGGCGGTGGCTTGCTGCATGGTCAGGGGCACTGAGTTCAGCAGTGTGTAGTGTGTGCACGGGATCTTTTGAAAGAGGTCTCCATTGCTTCATTACCTCCACCATACTTTGGTCTCAGGTCAAACGAAAGCCATGTTGATGGGCATTCAATATTCAAAAGGTCCAAGGGTTTCTAAGTAAACAACAACTGATCTCCTGGAGTCTCTTAGTTCAGTTCAGTCTCCTAGGGGGGTCATCAAAAAAGAATTAATAACTGAGTAGACTGCCAAAAATCCAATTTTAACAGGTTTCTTTAACTCACACATTTGAAAAAAAATCAGAGGAGAAGATGTCAACATTTCTAAATATCAGGGAAGGGTGCTCAGTCTCACCTCACACCACCAATCAGAATGGTGACTATCAAGCACTCCACAAAGATTAAATCCACCAGATGCCATGAAGAAAAGTTATCCCTCCCCCTCTGTTGCTGTAAATGAAAATAGGTGAAAGCCACTATGGAGGACAGCATGGACATGCATCAACAGTGAAAATGAGAATGAAATTAGAATATCCCTCAAACCATACACAAAAATAAACTTCAAATAAGATAAAGATCTAAATGTAGGATGATGCTGCTGCTGCTAAGTTGCTTCAGTCGTGTCTGACTCTGTGAGACCCGATAGATGGCAGCCCACCAGGCTTCCCCATCCCTGGGATTCTCCAGGCAAGAACACTGGAGTGGGTTGCCATTTCCTTCTCCAATGCATGAAAGTGAAAAGTGAAAGTGAAGTTGCTCAGTCGTGTCCAACTCTTCGTGACCCCATGGACTGCAGCCTACCAGGCTCCTCTGTCCATGGGATTTTCCAGGCAAGAATACTGGAGTGGGTTGCCATTGCCTTCTCCGAATGTAAGATGGATATTATGCAATTTTGAGGACAAAATACGGGGGACATGCTGTAACATCAGTTCCACCAAGAGTGCCTAGAATAATGAAAAACAAACCAAAACTAAGAAAACAGGACTGAATTAACTTTAAAAGCATTTGCACAGCAAACAAAACCCCAAATGAAAGAGAAAGACAGTCCTCAGAATGGAAAAAAAATATTTGCAAACAAAGACGACTATAAGGAATAAAGAAGATGGAGTACATAGACACCCATGGGCGGCCTCAGGGACGAAAGTTGACATGATCATAGCAAGTGAGGTGATGGGGACAGGGAGGGATATTAGCATAAGATATCATTTGTAGCTGGGATCTAACAATGGATACAGATGATCTTCTTTATAAAGAGAAACAGCCTCATAGACTCAGAAAAGAATCAGTGGTCCCTAGGAAGAAAAAAGCAAAACTGTGCGACAGGGAGTAATGAATGGATTCAGTCTAACATAGGGAGGCTAATACTATTTTTAAAAGTATCTACCAGAAACCAATGTGTAAACAGGAATCTTATTGAACACTCTGTAGCATCCTATATCAGAAAAGAACCTGGAAGAGAAGATATACACATCTACATACAAGTGAATCAAGTTGCTGTTGATCCAAAAGGAAAAAGAAAAATCCCCAAACCTTGTCATTCAACTACATACACCAATTCAAATTAGGAAATAAAAGTATAAAAAAGGAATCAGAAGGCTGACTCTACTGCCCTCAGGACATGGTGACCTGGATGGTGTCACATCCCAGGAGCCTGAGCTGGTTTTGGCCCCATGACTGGGGGGCCTCAGTGCAGATCGAGCTGGGAGCATGTGCCAGGAAATGTGACCCCACAATGGACCTGGGTTGCCTCCTTCCCTCTGCATGAGCACCCAATCTCCAGATGCAGATGGAACCTCCTGCAGAGAAACCAAGCTTACATCACCCAAGAATTGGTGGAGCCTCCAGGCTGGAACAGGTTTGCAAGGTCCCCTGGCAACTCTGTGTCCCCTAGGCTGGGTTCCTACCTCCAGCCTCCGTCCTTAGGGTCACTCCACCTACAGATGACAGCAACCTCTGCAGAGTGGTGTCCACAAACTGGGATGTGTCCTGGGGACCCTGGGTAAGGGGGAAGGAGAAATGAGACTCAAGCCTTGGCACATTCCACTCTAGCTGACAATCAATGAGCAGAGTTTTCCATGAACCTCAATGACTGAGGACCAGAGTGGGGCAGGAAGCAATGTTGTTTCCTTAGAACCATCTTCCAGAAAAACAACTTTAAACCTAATTCTGCTTGGCTCTTCACATTCACAAGGCTTGTGGAACTGTAAATGACCTCTCCCTTCCAGACATGTCCTGGGGTAGATCATCAGATGGGAATTCAAACAGGGCCACCTTTCAAGAAAACAACATCAAGAGATAAACTGAAGCCTCTCTGTACAGTATCAAAAAGCGCCTGGAAAGTTCGTCCAGCTCGCTATGTATTCATTTCAGTTGCTCAGTTGTGTCCTATTCTTTGCAATCCCGTGGACTGCAGCACGCCACTGTGTATTAAATCCACACAAATCAAAACTCCCATGAAAAATCCCCTCCCACAGGTCAGAGTGGCCACTGTCTAAAAATCTACAGAGAATAGGGCCTGCAGAGGATGGAGGCAAAAGGGAATTCTCCTACAGTCTCAGTGGGGGTGTAAATGGGTGTGGGAACTATAAAAACCAGCAAGGAGGTCCTTTTTCAACTAAACACCCAGAAACCACATGGCCCAACAATCCCATGTCTGGGCTCAGATCCAGAGAAAATCAGAATTCACAGTGACCCATGCACCTTGTTTTCAGGGCAGCCCGATTGGCAAAGGCCAAGAACTAGAATTGTTGCTGGCCAAAATCCTGGCTTTCTCTGCCCAGTGAAGCCAAATAAAAAATACGGAGACAAGAGTTTGAAGGAGATACAAAGATGGTTTTTATTCTCAAGCCAGCAGAGAAGGGAACACAGTAGGGTCATGCTTCAAAGACTGTGCCCCCCCAAGCCCCGCCCATGAAGAGTCTAGGGGCTTATATAAGGCAAAAGCACACAATTATGAGTCAGTGATGAGGAACAAAGGGGACAGGATCTCGATTTCTTCCTCATGCATTTTTTTCAAAACAGTCATAGACTTAAGTCAGTAACCCAGGAACTGATTGGAAGCTGGGGTGGCTCTGCAGCCTTCTTTCTGATATGTAAGTACAAGGGGAAGGGTGTTGTAAGGGTAAACACCAGAGAGGGGATGTATTTAGCATAGAGTTGAAGGAAAAAATGTTAATTATAGCCCCTGCAGAGTTAGGGGGCAGAAAAAGCAAACTTAGTCACAGACATTCAGAGTTATGAACAGTTAAAGTAAAAAAAAACTAGGAATGTTCAGGCTTGCGCACTGTTCTTTATCCCCTTTGCTCTCAAAAAAGGGAAAGAATAAAAAGCTCATTCCTCTTTTTTTCCTTTGCATACATTCTCAGGCACTTCAGTCGTGTCCAACAGTTTGTGACTCCATGGACTGTAGCCCACCAGGCTCCTCTGTCTATGGGATTCTTTAGGCAAAAAGACTGGAGTGGGTCGCCTTTCTCTTCTCCAGGATATCTTCTCCACTCAGGGATTCAACCTGCATCTCTTGCATTGGCAGGTGGATTCTTTATTGACTGAACCACCAGGGAAGCCCTTTTTTCCTTCTCCCTGCAACAAATTCAACCAAATCATCCACTGACAGGAAAATGAAGACAGAATGGTGCACCTCTACACTGCAATGCTACCTAGCTCTGAACCAGAATGGAATAATGCCAGTAACAACAGCATGGATTGATAGAATGAATACCATACTAAGTAGAAAAAGGCAGAGAAAAAGACAAATATCACAAGGTATCACTGACAGGTATCTTCTTGAAATTAATGCAAATGTAGGCTATTACACAGAATAAACAGACTCACAAACTTAGAAAAGCAACTTCTGATTATTAAAAGAATGAGTTAGGGATGTGGGATAGATGAGTTTGCAAGGAACAAACAGAAATACACATCAAACAGAAAATCAAGGGGGAAAAACCTGTTGAACAGCAAAGGGCAGCATACTGGAGACACTGTAATCCTCTATCTGGGGAAAATGAACCCAAAAAAGAATTGATAAATGTCTGTGTATCACTGAATCAAGCTACCATACTCCTGAAACAAACACAGTATCGGAAATCAACCCTACTCCAAAATAAAACAAGAAATGGACAGAAAAAGAAATAAAAAGTGGAACATGAATAAATGCTGACGCCTTGTAGCCACTTTTTATAACAGCAACTCTACAGCTGTGTTCAGTGCAGTTCAGTCGTGTGTGACTCTTTGTGACCCCATGGACTGCAGCATGTCAGGCCTCTCTGTCCATCACCAACTCCCAGAGCTTGGTCAAATTCATGTCCATTGAGTCAGTGATGCCGTCCAACCATCTCATCCTCTGTCGTCCCCTTCTCCTCCTGCTTTCAATCTTTCCATGCACTTAATATTCACAGGGTCCGTAGGGTTGTAAGTGAAAAACAACTGCCTTCCAGAAATCTCCCAGGGATGGTCAATGAACAAGAATTCAAAACTTGGCAGACGATCACAGAGCCAAGTTCAACAGGTACCTTTAACTCACATCCTTTAAGGAAAAAAAAATCACATGAAATGATGTCAACATCGCTAAATATTGGGGAAGTTCCTGTCAACCCTGCAATGAGGTGTTAGCTCAATCCGGTCAGGATGGCCACTGTCAAACCCTCAAGTGTTGTAGATGCTATGGACAAAAGAGAACCCTCCTCCTCTGATGCAGGGACTATAAGTTGGAGATAGCCCCTCTGGAGAACAATGTGTGGGTTCTTTGAACAATGAAAACGAGAATGAAATTTTAAAAGTCCCTAACACCATACACAAAAATACACTCCAAAGAGAAAGATATAAATGGGAAGATGGAGACTATGACATTCTTGAGGAAAATATATGCAGGACACATTTTGACATTCATCTCGGGAAATTCATTTGGGCTCCAGATCTTAGAATAATGAAACGTAAATCAAAAATAGCAAAAACAAGACCTAATTAATCTCAAAGCATTTGCACAGAAGAGGAAACCCTAAACAAGCAAACAAAAAAATGACTCTCAGAAAGGGAAAGTATATTTGCAACTGAACATACCCACAAGGAATTCATGTCCAAAAGATAGAAAGGGTTTGTGCAGGTCAATGTCAAAAAAACAAAAAAAGCAACCCAAGAAATCAAGGGGCCCAAGATGGAAATGGATATGTCTTCCAAGAAGGCATACAGATTCCCATAAGGCACACGACAAGATGCTCATCATCTCGAATTATTAGAGATAGAACAATCAGAAGTCCTGGGTTTGGAAGATCTCCTGGAGGAGGACACAGCAACCCACTCCAGTATTCTTGCCTGGAGAATCCCATGGACAGAGGAGTCTGGCAGGCTACAGTCCATGGGGACACAAAGAGTCAGACATGACTGAAGCGATTTAGCACACACTTAGCAATCAGAAGCCCAATTTGGTATAATGCCACTGACAGCATCGTGGGTGAACAGACTGATCATGATACTAAGTGCAGGAGGTCAGAGAGAGACAAATGTCATAAGATATCATTAACAATTATACTCTAGAGGTTAATGCAAATGAAGTATCTTACCCAGTTAGAAACACTCACAAACTTAGAAAACCAACTTATGATCATCAAAAAGATGTTAGGGATGAGGGATAAATTAAGAGTTTGCTAATAACATATACATATTGGGGCATGCTTAGTCGCTCATTCATGTCCAATTTTGAGATGCCATGGTCTGTAGCCCACCAGACTCCTCTGTCCATGGGGGTTTTCCAGACAAGAATACAGGAGTGGGTTGTCATTCCCTTCCTCAGGGGATCATCTTGACCCAGGGATCGAAGCTGCATATCTCTGCATTGGAGGCGGGTTCTTCACCTCTAGCACCACCCAGGAAGCATACATACACGTTATTAATATCCATATTACCATTTATCAAGTAGATGATCAAAAGGGACTTATTGAAGAGCACAGGGAATACACACTGTCATCACCTATATAGAACAAGAACCCAAAGAAAAAAGAGATAAACGTCTGAGTATCACTGAATCAAGTTCCTGTACATCTGAAACAAACACAGTTTGAGAAATCAATTCTACCCCAATAGAAAATAACGATGAATTCACAGTAAAAGGGAAAAAAAAAAAAAACTGGGCCCTGAAGAAATGCTGCTGCCTTGCGGCCGCTTTTTCTAACAGCAACTCCAAAAGCTCCATTGCCTGCGTGCACACTAAGACTCTGTTGCCAGGGGCCAGCGTGGGAATCCCACTCGTGAAACGGTCACGTGGCAGAAATCTGATGGGCAAGGCGATCGGATTTCAGAGATTCCCCCTGAGTTTCCCTGAGCATCTACACCCCAAAAATTAAGGAAACCCAAATATGCCTGCTGCCAGGAGCCAGCGTGAGGATTCCCACCCGTGACATTGTCATGTGGCAGACTCGATGGGCAAGGACGATTTGAGTCTCAGAGTTTATCCCTGGCATTTCCTGAGCATGTACCTAGAAAATAAGAATCTGCCTAACATTGTACTTTTTTCTAATTCTTCTGACATTCTCTGGAAAAAGTTAATTCAGGGCTTTAGTCTTCTGCATTTGAAAGGAGTGTTTCAGCTCAACCCCCTCTGATAACGCTCTAACTTAAATGCCTAACAGGTTCCCCGGACCTTTTGCAGCTTGTGAATTGCTTACAGCCCCCAACTGCAAGGGGCACAAAGCTTGAAGTATCTTAAAGTTACAAAGCCTCTTCTAAGAGTCAAGAATCCTATTGGTGACAGGATTTCACTGTTGACTCAATGACTGCTGCCAGACCTCCTTATTCTTTGTCTTTTGGGCACCCAGGAAGATCCTAATCAATGTAAACGGGATATGGGAAAAGATATATAGTAGTTTTGATGTTAGCAGTGTTGGACTTTTGAGTTAATTACCTTTCCTTTGTTATAAATCACTGTACTCCTCTTGTTACAAATTGCTATGTAAGAATGTAACTTTATTTAGTGCTTTCTGAGAATGGCACCAGACTTT